>JASAND010008011.1:0-21161 GCA_030248195.1 Trissonchulus latispiculum | reverse complement strand
TAAGGCGAATTGGTAAGCTTTAGGAGACAGGTTAAAGTCCTCAGTATGCTATTCCTATGAGCCAGCTAGAAGGCTGCTAATAGGGAGAGAAAAATTTTAAAACAAGCAGGTAGCTAGCAGGGAGAAAAGTAGTGACAGCTTTGAGTCCTCAGTATGCTATTCCTATGAGCCTGCTAGAAGGCTACTAGCAGTGAAGAATAATTTTAAACAAGCAGGCTGCTAATAGGGAGAGAAAGACTTTTGACAGCTTCGATTCCTCAGTATGTTATTCATATGAGCCTGCTAGAAAGCTGCTAATAGGGAGAGAAAGACTTTTGACAGCTTCGAGTCCTCAGTATGTTATTCCTATGAGCCTGCAGAAAGGCAGCTAATAGGGAGAAAGACTTTTGACAGGTTTGAGTCCTCAGTGTGTTATTCCTATGAGCCTGCTAGAAGGCAAGGAAGAGAAAAAATTTTAAGCAAGCAGGTAGCTAATAGGGAGAAAGACTTTTGACAGCTTTGAGTCCTCAGTATGTTATTCCCATGAGCCTGCTAGAAGGGTGCTAATAGGGTGATTCATGTCATCTGAAGTACCTAACTACAAATTTTGGATTCCTTAAGTGTTTATTTTCTTCCTTCCATTTCAAGGTTAGTATAAAGGTCCAGATGTCATATAGAAGTATAAAGGCAAGAAAAATTTAGTTATTTAAGGAAAATGAAAAAATTTGTAGAAATATAGTTGGCCTTACAACCCTGAGCTAGGCCGGTAAGAACCATCATTGGCAAACAGTCAGGTAAATAAAAAGTTTGAAAGTGTTACTTAATTTACGTACTTAATTAGGCCGCTAATTAATAAACACTAATTACGCAGGTAAACTAACTACATAAACACGTAGGCAGTAGTTGAATACATAGGTAAAGTTACATACGTAGACAATATAGTCCAATAACACTGTGTTAAAAAATTTAGTACAATGTTAGAAAGCTAAGCTAAGCTAAAGGGAAAATTGGCCAATAATGACCTTGAGAACATCTGCCTCCATGATTAATGACCTTACCTGTATAATTAATGACCCTATATCTCCTCCAAAGATACACCTGTACAAACTGGTCCCATTTCATCTCTCCTATACTACTCACCCAGAAACTGCTCACAACTATCCGCTCAAGCGTGAACTAGTGAAGACCGATTTAGATATAACTTCGGAAAAGGTTAAGCATTTGCTATTTCTAAAGCATTTCAGCTCAAGCTTATAATTTAAACTGTCATACTAACTTCACAATAGTCTAAGATAATTGAACGTTATCTTCACACAAGATTAACGTTTTCTGTTCAAAAGATGGACTGCACAGAAAGTCTTCTGCTACACTTTTACGTCAACATCAGCGCTTGCTGAAGCACACTTAGTCTCAAACATACGTTCTGGCACAGTTCAATGCGGTCCGCTCCAAACAGTTGATGAAAGTTCTCATTGCGTTACTCGCTCCATTGCATTCTTTCTAAAATTAGACAAATTTACCAAAACATTGCTTGCTACCAGACTTAGACTGCCACATCTACAATATATAGATAAATAAACGTTTGTATGTGCATTTGAATAGGCTTTTTGACCAGAAGGATTTTGTAATTCCGAATTTGAAAAGTGAAGCAATACCCATGACTTGGTTATTGCGTCGAGGCTCTTTGTAAACTGAATCTCTTTGGTAAGGGAACTAATTTATAAGAAAATCCACCCCGTTTTCCAAAGTTTACAGACATGGCCTTTTCTGTTAAAAATCTCGTTTCGTGCTGAGCCGTGGTTGCAGCTAACTCCTGTAAATGCATTTGGGAATTTGAGGGAATTTTGAACTTTTTGTGATTTATGAAAGTTGACCACTAACAATAATTATCGCAATTAGAATACTATTAATTGTAATTATAATTAACAATTATAATGACCACGATTAGAAACTTTAGCTTGCTGACAAACGCAGGCACAACCAGGCGAAATCGCCATTAGAGCCTAAATTGTCAACTAACTGTTTAGCTTTATTGACACTTTTTCTGTTACTGGACGTGACATGCATCTATTACTCCAAAGTCTACATGGTTCTATAGTTTTTGTAACGACGCTATTTGGTTCATTTTCACAATTCGGCTCCCCACATTCTTCAACGAAACGAATTTCTCTATATGCTATTAGTTTTCACCATTAAGCAAATCCTAAGGAACTGTCAAAAACAGATGCCTAAAATTTCTTATATACGAAATATGTTTGTACGATTGAAATTCGTACTTTCCTACACAGAGTTGGAAGGTGGACGCGGGTAGCCGCGGGCACCCGCGGGTACCCGCGGGTCCAGTGGACATGGACAGAAGTGGACCAACGTGGACAAATGTGGACAAAATTTTCGCCACCCGTTTTTTATAAAAAGCGTTAAAATTCAACCTAGCTTTATATAATCGTTTTTATGTTGGCTATTTTCAGTTTTCCATTGTTATGTTTTATTGTGCTGGCATCATTTTATGTGACTTTTTAGCTTTGCTGACCCCATTTCTTTTTAAATCGCTTTAATACTATACTCACTGTAGGCGTTCGTGTGATTACTTGATGTTTGCTGGAAAAACAATCATAATGATCTATTTTCTTTTACAATAATTACAGTGCTTAAGGTGTTGGCTCGGGTTCCCGATTTTTTGGGCTTTAAAAGCGCAATTGTCGTTGAAATTTATTCAAATTTGCTACAATTACATAGTTTAGCCAGTAAAACATTTTAGAAAAGTCGCGGCGTGTGTGCAGAATAGCGCAGAATAAAAGTCGTTTTAATAACATTAACTTAAATCATAATTTCGTAACCACTAATAGTAGTGTATTAAGTCTCTTTTTTACTATAAATTTATCGCCTTTCGCGACAGCGTGAACATTTGCGTTTTAGAGAAATTAGATTAAATCCGCCATAACTTCCACTGCGGCCACCCTAAAGGGCAAACTTATAGTCATTTGAATCCTCTCACCAAGACCCACAACTTTGCTCTCGAGAGTACTTTTTGATTCCTTAATTTAAGCGACAACATTGATTTTGAGTTCTAAAACTGGCCATTTTTCGAAAAATCAAATATTACAAGATTTCGAAAGCTTCAACAGCGCTGATCCATCGATCAAGTAATGTCCATAGTCGTAGTCCTAAAGGACATGTTATGCCCAATGGAGAGCTCTCTGCGGCATCATTACAGCACAGCAACCAAGATGTAAAATTTTGAAAATCGTAACCAGATTGTTTTGAACACAGGTTTCTCACAACTCATACAATCAATTACAAACTGGCTTTGCACACATTTTTGAGACAATTACCAAGGGCTGTTTTTCATGGTTTCGTGTTTTCTCATTCTGTTCAAGAGAAATAAGCGTCCAAACTCAAAAATTTTGATGAAAATCAGACAAAATTTACATTTTTCTCAAAATCTTGAGCTTACTTAATTATTAAACAATTTCAGAAAAAATAGCCCTCGGGAAGACGTTTCTTTTGAAGCTTGAACTGGTCGCTTTTCTTTAGCTTTGCCACACTTCGAGAAGTCCATGTTCAAAAATTATTTTCTTGTTATTGTTGTTGTTTTGTAACAAAAATTATTTAAGTTTTAATGATAATTCAATAACAAGACTTGTAAGTTTGAAAGCCAGTTTTATTGCAGGGATTTTTCTTTTATTATTGCAGGGGTAAATTCCAATCCAAAATGGCGGACACTTGCCACTCATCATCAAGCTCTATTGGAAATCTAACTTTTGTGTTTTTATTTTTTCGCACTTTTTAAAAGTACAAGACATTTAAAAAACACTAAATTTGTAGCTGAAGAAGCAAATTCTTATTCATTTCAGTGAAGTTGAAAAATTTTTGCGCCGTCGGCGCAATGATTTCATCCATGTGTATTTTACTTCTGTTTTTTTCGACTCAGCCTTGCCAATACCAGCGTTTCTTAGAGCAATCATCCATTACATACATCTTAAATTCCATTATGTATATATACTCGTAAATTTAGACATGTGCTTTGGTTTCCGATGTACAGTTTTCATTTCCACAAATTTTGAGTGTATATAATATCTTCTTACTTTGGAAAAGTAAAAGTTTTCAGACCGGATTTTTCGGAATTTTTGAAAGTTCTCAACGTCTGGAAGTCCCCGCTCCCCGGATCTCCCGCCATTGGACATTTTCGGAAGACTTTGACGTTCAGCATTTTGGATGAAATATCATTGTGTGTGAGGCGAAAATCAATACATGTTGTTTCTTTCTCCGGAACAGACGAAAACAATGTATATACTATATATGGTATTAAATGCTACAAAAAACCCATGAACCCGTGAAAACGTATATATATATATATACTGCAAAAAGTAAATTTCCTGAGAAAACAAAAAGTTAAAGCAGAATGCGCACGAAAAAGCAGAAGTGTAATTTCAAAAAAATCCTGGCTGGCTCTAATATAGAATTAAAACTAGGATTACTAAAAGAAAAATTGTTTTGAAGCGAGGGCACTGGTGGACAAAATTTACAAGCGTAGGCATGCGGGCATGTGCGGGCGGACGTGGACAAGAACTGCGTGGACAAACGTGGACGTGGACACTGGAATTCTTGTCCACTTCCAACTCTGTTCCTACATTGAGATAGATTCTCGGCCATGAAATTAACAGTCGTATACGCTTTAGCTTTGTCAATCACAATGTTTTGTTGATATGAAAGAAAAAAGTTTGAAGCTTTAAGTTCAGCTTCCTAGTTCCTAAAAGCTTTGGTTTACTGCATTTCATTAATTTCTGTTACAATATAAACAAGCATAGCTTTTGAGCGAACTGGGCGTTTTGAGTCGTACACATTGCTGCATCCAGTCTTTAAGACTTGGTTAAGCAAAACCCAGGTCATCTGCACGTTAGCATTTATAAGTTCACAGCCACTGCATAAAGGTCCTATATGTTTTGTACGATTTCCAAGACAAATCGTATACATGAATTGAAAAGTTCCTATATAAGACAGAGAACAAATGTATGAATTATTTCGTATAATGCGAAATAGTTTTTGACACGATTCCTAAATCCTAAACGCCTCATTATATGTATCTCCTTTGCGAGTTCCCCCAAAATAAAGATATAATAACTTCTTAACTCTTTATCCATATATATTTAACCTTGATAACGTGAGTTTTTTAATTCATGTATTACCAAGTGCGGATGACGAGTAGTCAGTTGAAGAAATAACCATCCTAACCGTTAACAAAAGAGTAAACGGGACTTGTGAATTTAACTTACGATGCTTAGAGCAACCACTGTGATGGCTGAAACAAGCAGGAGGTGCATGTTCTACTCCTTAATACAGTACAACTTGGAGGTTGGCATAAACAAGCTTCAAATGAGGAAGAGGCGTACTCGTGTTGGCTTTTATTTAGCATTTGATTGATTGGTATTGTCAGAGATAGCCCCACATTTTTCAGGAACGCATACCGGCTAAAAGCGCCCTATTTTGGTTGTAAGCGCAACAAATCGGCGATAACTGGTAATTATTTCCAAAACTAAACAATATCCACAACTAACTACTTTGCCTATCTGGTCGATCTAAACTATTAACAAGAAACTGATTATCAATCAGAGGACTAGCATTAAAATAATCAAAATAACATGTTCTTAACTGCCAGAAGCTCTTTTGATAAATCTTGTTATTGTCCCTAACCAGGATTAACATTTTCAGTACACAGCAAAGCAGGTCAGTGTTATTGTCGTTCAAACAAATACTATCTGACTAGTGGACTGGTCCTTCCTTGTATTTGTGGATTTATTCGGTTTTTTCTGGTTCACTTATCAGTTAATACACCGAACTCCAAATAATATAATTGTGTAGAAAGATTAATATATTTTCCATCTCTACGCAGAACTTTGGTTGATAACAGGAAATTGTTAATTAATTATCTTCAGTGCAGTGATTATTATTTATTATTATTTTTGTTGTCTAGGTGGAAGCAAAGTTCGAAGTTGTTTCAGACTTATGCTTGCTTCTATATTATGAAATTCATAAACAATCTAATATCGTAGCTGTGAAACCACCAAAATTAGGGTATGGAAATGATCAACTAAAAACGCACTAGTGTGTCTAGCTTTTGGTTTTCTATAGCTTACTTGATCTGCAAAATCAGTCTAATTCAGTGTGTTCCATTACGTTGTCTGTACTGAAGTCTGATCGAAATATTTTGGAACCGAATCGAACTGTGAGTGCCTGTCCTGAATTATCATTTGAAGGTAGCTTATATAAAGTGACAGTTGTACACTTTACGCGGACAGAAATTTCTGCAGTGCGTTAATTGCCATTTTCCGCTTAAGTCAAAACTCAGAGACAATAGAAAACTGAGAAGGGTAGGTCAATTACTCAATGCAATGACCTCAACAACTGTCCCCGTAAAACGAATAGGAAGGTAAAAAATCTGACTCCGCAGACTAAATGGACTTTCGGCAAAGTTAATACAGTTTCGAACACTTTAAATTTAATTTAATGGCTAACTGACATATTTAAAAAGATTTTTAGCGTTTTATATTTTAATTAAGTTTAAATTTGAAAGTTTAGCCAAAATAATTTTAAAATGGTCGTTCAAATGCGTAATTATTTAATTTTAGCTAATAGGTAATGTTTATAATACAATGAGAAATAGTTACCTTTTCAGTTGTTTAAAAATTTTATGATTATAAAATTTTGATTTCATTCGACTTAGATCAACAGTTGTGTGCTTCTTGAAGCACAGGGATTATGGGCTTTACTTAAGTTTATGTAAGTTAGTCTTCAGTTGGTCCTTAGTGCTTTTTCAGTTTAATTCTAGACATTTTCATAAGGACCATTTAGTCTGAGGAGCAGATCTTCTTTTTCTATTCATTTCACGTTGACAGTCGTTGAGGTCATCGATTTTAACGTATCGTTATCAGTTCTCTATTCTCTCTGAGTATTGGAAAAAAGGCAATTAAAGCAGAGCAGAGGGGTTTCTGTACACTAAAATGTAAAACCTATAAAGTATATATTTTTAGAATCTTCAGAAGGAGGAGAATCTGTTAAACCCATAATATCCGGTCTATACCGGGTTACCGGATATTACATCGATAAAAACGCTTCAGATTTGGAAGGAAAAGGCTAAGCTAATTAATCCATACTCTAGTATGTTGGGCCTTGGACAAAAACATTTCCGAAAATTCGGTCACGTCCGGTCCATGCCCGGTAACCGGATGTCTAGGTTACACAAACTGTACAACCAGATGTGTTGGCCCTACAATTTTTCTGATTAGATTTTTGAACTCTTCGTGTCGAAATTGGTCTGTATACGAAATTTCGTCCTATTCGGACCAGGCGTATTCTTAGTTGGTCCACATCTAGTTTGGTCCACACGATCTTATTGGCTGAAATTATTGACACATCTAGCCAATAACAACAAGCCCCGCCTACGCCTTTAACTAATGCATAAGAGAAGAGAAATGTATTTTCTCTTACACGAAGACGAAATAAAATGGTGAAAAGGAACACTTTTAGTGATAACAAACCGCATTGTTCTGAATTTTTAGGTCATATATAATCTTACAAATTTTCTCATTTATCTTTATAAAATACATTATTTTGCTATATAAATATAGTTTGGTTTCCAAGAATCTTCCTCTGCGAACAAATTAAAACGTGTAAGTGTTAGCGATGATGATAGAGAAGAGTATATGTATATGTCGCAGTCTAAAAGCATTTTCCGTCTAATTGCAATTAGACGGAGAATTTCAGTCTAATTGCAGTTGGGCTAGTCTAATAGCATTAGGCTGAGCGAAATGCTGTTAGACTGAAATTTTCAGTCTAATTGCAATTAGACGTACTATTGTTCGTCTAATTGCAATTGGGCGAACAGAGCCTCGTCTGATTGCATCTTGATGTAAAATGTTTTGATTAGTGTATAAGAACAGCGCTTCACTGTAACTGTATACGGTGAAGGGCACATAAGTCGAAAAATATTTTAAGAAAAGCTTTAAAAACATAGTAGAAATACTTTTCGCTTAGATATTGAAAACTTGAATACTTTAGTGCACACATCTATATATTATTTACTTTTAATTTTAATACATCCAAAAGCTTAAAACTTTCAAACCTTGACCAATCGAACTTTAATTTGGATTGCAATCATTGAGCACTGAGGCAGAAATAATTTTAACAAGAAAATCCATTTTTATTGCATAAAACGTTTTTGGTTTTGTGGGAGTTCTGTAAGGGAAGTGGGCATAGGAAAATTGATAAGCCTGCTATGGGAGTTCAGCTGATGGTCCCGTGGTGTAGTGGTTTAGCATGTCTGACTCTAGAGCAGAAGGGCCGTGGTTCGATCCCCGGCGGGACCAATTCTTTACTTTCAATGGTGAGTGAAAAGCTGAACCTCCCTCTTCCCTTCTCTCTTCTAGGTCCTGGTTTCGTGGGTACGAGGGTGCCTGACGCCTCCCGTTCGGGCTTGTCCTTGGTTTCTTCCTGATCCGCCAGCCCTGGTAGAAGCGCTACAGTTCGCAGTTATTTGTGAATTACTGTTACCGTTTTGAAAGAATGTTATATACTGTTACTTTTTATTTTAACGCAGTTTTTTACTTTGTGGGTTTCTATGCAGAAATAAAAATGTTCGTGTAATATAAACAATATTATAAAAATTGTATAAAAACCTGATATCCAAATATTAGTACGGCTGTCAAAATAAGAAAATTTTAAGCTTTTGAAAGTCTTCAAGTTCTAATAAGTTGTAGATAATTTCTACTATATTTTCAAAATCCTTCAGAGTATCTTTTAAATCCTTTAAAGTTTTCCGTTTTCAATTGCTAAACGAAAAGTAATTCTACTTTGTTTTCAAAGCTATTCTTAGTGACGTAATATCTTTCCGATTTTCTATGCCCTTCTCCGTATACAATTACAATGAAGCGCTGTTCTTATGCATTAAACAAAACATCTTATATCAAAATGCAATCAGACGAGACACTGTTCGCCCAATTGCAATTAGACGAACAATGGTACGTATAATTGCAATTAGACTGAAAATTTTCAGTCTAACAGCATTTTGCTCAGTCTCATGCTATTAGACTAGCCCAATTGCAATTAGACTGAAATTCTCCGTCTAATTGCAATTAGACGGAAAATGCTTTTAGACTGCGACATATACATTTTGATTTGGATTTGAAAAATTTGCAATCGACATGTTAAAATGGCTGCCCTTAGAAGGGCAGTTGGGATAAGCTGTTAAATATACAATTAGACGCATGCTTACTTATAGGAAGTTTTGTTTAGAATATTTTCAAATATAAAAATTGTTTTACTTCTCTACAATTCTTATGCTACTTCTATAATAAATAATAAAACTTAATCGGCTTCAATTCAACTAAATAAACGCTGATAAACTTTGTAAAAATCATGTAACAACGTTTCAAAGCGAACAAAACTTGGAAGTTTCTGATTGAAAACGATTTTACAATTTATTATGACAATAACTTCAATTTGCATGAAATAAGAAAACAGAAGCAAAAAATTTAAAATAAATTTTTCAACGAATTCTCTTCAGTATTTTTAGTTTCTTCAATTATTTCTTAACCAACCCTATACGCAGTTCAGTTTGCAGAAACTTTGTAATCTACCGTATCTTTAAATAACAGTCCTATACTTAAGGCCCGCCTTCTTCTTTCTCAGAGGTTAATTCCCGACCAATCAAAAGTGTGGACCAACCTAGATGTGGACCAACCAAGAATAAACCTTGGACCAAAACTACGTGATGTATGGTCGCATCCGGTTTGAAAAAAACGGCAAAATGGTTTTCCGGTCAGGTGCTCTCGGATTCGCGGATAAAAAATGTTAGTTTATGGTAAATTAATGTTTTTGAGGCTACTTTCATTTTACCAGTGTCAAAGCAATCCAATATCCGGTCCATTTCCGGTTCTCAGCTTTGAAATTTATGATTTTATTAGCTATTATTTCTGTATCCGGTTGGTCCGGAAGTCAATTTATTTTATTAAAATATTATTTGGTCTATCGCTAACAAGCCACAACCTCAATTTACTTCATATCTGCTGTAATTTGTGAATGGCAGCATTTTTAAAATGGTTCAAGAGTAACTTACCTTGCATTTGACAAAGACATGCATATGGAATCAAATCTCATGTCCGGTTTAACAATTAGACAAAACAAACAAAAGTCAAGTATTTTCAAAACACTACCTTCCAAAAGTTCCATCAGATATGAAGCAAATTAGGGTTTAATCTTGTTATAGGTATATGTATACAGAAAGAATCTTTTCCTTTTCAAATACAGCGGTCTATTAAAAGGTATGTCACGTAATAGGTTAACACTGCATTTAACTCCGATAGGAGTAATGGGTAAGCGGTAATGTAAAACTAGGTTACGGGTAAGCAAAAATGGCCAAAAAATTAAGACTTCACACTTTCCCGTTTTAATTATTTTATTTTATTACATTATTTGGTTAAAAATTCTAGTTTTTAATGAAAATATTTAATTACTCTAAGAATTGAAAATGTTGTTGAGAGTTTACATACTTTAGGGTAAACACACATTGACCTAATTCAGGTCGTTCTGCGCACAAGCCCGAACCTAGTTCTTCAGTATTCTGCCCTAAATTTATTAATATAATGGTACAATTCAATGCTGTTACTGTATTCCTTTGGATCTGGGGAAAATTTGATGGAAAGTTGCGGATTTGAAAGTGCGAGTTTGCTAGTACTCGCACTTGAAAAGCAAGTGCGGATTACAAGTGTTTCATAAAACATCCACTTGCAAATACGACTACTTGCATTGCAAGAGCGATTAGAAGTAAAATTGACCGTAATTTTTTAAAAATCGCAACTTTTTCAAAACTAATTAAAAATTACTGAGATTTTCGCAAAGTGTGCAAAACATATTAAAGCAGTTATTTCTTAAATCTGGTTAAAAACTGACGAAGATTAACGAAGAAATTAAAATTTTTTGGAAATCAACTAGTTAAAATCTACTAGACGACTTTGCTCGCACTTGCAAGTTGCAAGTGAGTGTTCCAGCTACTTTTATGAAACACTTTCTGCTTGTGTGGAAGCGGACTTGCAGCTTGCGGCGAACTTGACTCGCAGTTCAAGTGCAACTTCACCCTTTATGCAACACTTGCAGCTTGCAAATCCGCAACTTGCAGCTGCGAGTTGCGGAATCAGCAACTTGCAAAGTTTTATAAAATCGGCTCCAGGTATTGTTTAGAACTTGCAAAATTAATATAGTATTTAATGTCATTAATGTCAATATAATCATTAATATAGTCGTTAATTAATTGGTCTGTTTGTTATAGCCGACAACATGAAGAGCTTACGAAAGCCAAATCAAAACTTCCGTCAATCTATGTGGGTACCCTTTGTCCTGGTAAAAAGGTCCAAGATACCTTTTTAATTCAAAACAATGGAGTAAAAGGTTAAAAGGTAAAAGGCTAGGTAAAAGAAAAGCTGAAACGAAGTGATATCATCATCCCATTAATACTAAATTATTTAAATTATATTAATAATTTTACTTTAAACTATAGGATTTATTAATTTTTCAGTTATTAATTAATTAATTTATTTATTAATTTAGCAGACCAGAATAGGCTCGAATTTCTTTGAAGTGATGGGCCTAATTTGGGGCGCAGTGAGCCGCAGAGTTATGAAGGTGGGTCGTCACCTGCGATGGTCATCTTCGGCAGTGATTTGCTGAACTGCAGAATTATCAATTTTAATTTAATTTTAATTTAATTTGACAGTGCAATACATGGCCGGGTATTGGCGGACGGTTCTTGTGTCACGCAAGGGTCAACACTAGCTCTTGGATGTGTCACACGCTTCCCCGTTTATGAATTTATGTGTCTCCTTTTTTCGAGCTTCCCCCTTTCTTAAATTCATGTGTCTCCCTCTTTCTGTTTCTTCATTTTACGTGTCTCGCAATGTGTAGTGTGATGGTGACAAAACCTGATTCAAGTGGGGTTCGGACCCACGCATCACGATGATTATAACACCAACGCCTTCACCACTCGGCCATGCAATCACAACGAAAGTAAAAGCAAAGGAAACCTTTTATAGCTGACGACGTTCTGGATCTATCCTTTGGCTACAATATCATCTTCATTATTCTGTTCGTTTGTTAAGACTTTTTGCATGGATTCACGATGGAGAGGATGCTTTTTAGAAATGCAGTCCGAAAGACGTTGAGTGATGTGGAACTAATCTAACTTGACGATTTTTATGTGTCTCGCAATGTGTATTGTGATTCCATTGTTGACCATAGATCTTCAATAAATCACACCACTCTGAAATTGCCGCCCAAAGTCACAAATTTGTCGGAATCGGTCAAAAGCAGATAACACATGACATTCTGTTCTCAGGAAACGTAAAAATTCTTATTAAACAAACAGAATAATGAAGTTGATATTGTAGCCAAAGGATAGATTCTGAACGTCGTCAGCTATAAAATGTTTCCTTTGCTTTGGCTCCGTTGTGATTCCATGGCCGAGTACTCGGCGTTGGTGTTTTAATCACCGTGATGCGTGGGTTCGAACCCCACTGGAATCTATTTTTGTCACCAATTCCTCTCGAGTTCTGACGATGTTACTGTTAGTCCCTTTTCTCTAATTGTTCTGCCTGGAGGCAGAACTATTGCCGCGGAATATAGATGGGTTTAACATTACCGGAACACTTCTCCATTGAAACTTTCTCTAAGCTGCAAATCAGGCATGGGGGGCCTTGGAAATATTTGACAAAAAACTAAAACCAATTTTAGCACCCCATGGGGGGAATTAAAGCTGCAAATCAGGCATGGGGGGCCATGGAAATAGTTGACAAAAAACTGAAACCAGTTTTCAAGGGTTTTCCACGTATCGTTTTTGCCAACGGTATTTTTCTATCCACTGGTCCAGCCATGTTTTGGTGGGGGGCAGGCTTTGCACCTGTACAATACTTTCGCGCACCTTCCCCCGATCGTGGGTTTTCCCTGTATCGCGTATTTGCCAACGGTATTTTTCCGCCCACTGGTCCAGGCATGTTTGGGGGGGGGGCGACTGTGCACCTGTACAATACTTTTCGCGCACCTGAATAGAAAACGCGTTTCTCTTGTTTTTAGAGCTACATACTGTACGTATGCTACATACTGTACGTATATTCACTTTTTCATACGCTTGGTTCTTTTATAACGTGTTTCATCTCTATTCCTTTCTGAAAATAAGCCAATCGTTGTACATACGTATAGAAGCAGATCTTCGCCCCCGTCTAAAACTTAGAACACTCTTCTTCCCTCTGACCAACTAAATTGTACGTACGTATATTTGCCGCCCGTATGTTGTTTTTCCTCATCTGATCATTTTCCCTCACTTTTATTTTATATACCAAAAATTCGGCTGGTTTTTTCATGGGTTTTCCCCGCATTGGGTTTTTCCCCATCGGTTTGTCACCTTCTCACCAACCATCAGTGCTAGAAAGACGGGCTCATTTTGAAGCTCTTCGCAAGGCCTCATGGTAGTTATCGTTAGATTTTCGTTTTTTATCGCTTCATACAAAAGTTACAGCCAAAATTCAAAAGACCTCATGGTAGTTATCGTTAGATTTTGGGTTTTGAGCTCGTCAAATGTATATTATCAACCTACTTCAACAGGTTAATCTTCGAGTGAAAACAAACAAAACAAGTGATTTAAATGACTCTAATTAGAGTCAATTTTAAAGTGGAGACTAATCACAAAACAAAATCAAAACGAGTGATTTAAAGGGAACACAAAGGGAATCGAACCCATACACCATACAGATTTGGAGACCAACAGCTATACCACTACGTTACAAGGGCAATGAAACCCATACGGATGAGGCTGCAAGGCTACAGGGCCTATATATATGATAGCGGACGCATGCATATAACTAGCAAACAATGCGTCGTTGCCCATCCGTTATAAAGAGACACTTATTTATTGGAAGAGTTTCCGTCACATAGCTTGCTGAATCTTCTAAAAGAATATTAACCAAACTAATCTATTTTGAACACGCAACATTCTTTTATTGAAGAAACGACAAGGTTAGAGAAATTATTCATCATTTTTTGTTTGTCGGATAACTAATTTACGCACATTTTTAGCAAGTTACAAAGGCTGCCGAAACACGAAATGTAAGCCCAGACAGGCATCAAAAGAAACCGCGTTGGCTCAGTGGTAGAGCACTCGATTCAGGGTCGACAGGGCATTGTTTCGATCCCACCAGCGGTCAAACTTTCCTTTAGAAAAGTTTTGGTCGCTGTTGGGATTCGACAGGCCAAATTAAAATTATCTGAATTTTATGATTGCTTCATTCAAAAGCATCTCGCGCCTTTTGGAGGGCTGTAGGTGTCTGCAAGCAAAAGTATTTGGCGCCGGTGGGAATCGAACCCACAACCTTCGACTCGCAGTCGAGAACTCTAACCACCCGGCCATCGGCGCACAAATGAAAGACATCTAAAACGATTTGTTAAAGAAAAGAAGAAAGTGTGACTAGCAAAATGCTTAGTTTCAGTTACAAATTTTAAGTCTTTAGTACACAAGGAGTATCTACTCCGTCCCCAAAGCCTTTATGTGCAAGATTTGAGAAGTCTGACTTTCCAAGACCCTTTAAATAATTTTTCTTAACTTCTGACGTTGCTATACCAAAAGTCAAAGAAGTCTTGCCCTTGTCTTTTCTGTGTCCTAGAGACTTCACAACCAGATATAACAGATAAAATTCACAGGTAAGAGAAGGACCGGCGAATGTTGGGTTCGACTTTGGACTTAGTTTTTTCGCTTATTTTTCATGTCATGTGCTAGCTTTAGTTGATTTAAATAAATTCTAGGGGCTTGCAAACATGTGTTCAAATGACATTGGGACTGCTTTCATTTGATAGTCTTTCAATTAGTGCAAGCATCCTACTGTGGGAAGTTAGCTATCTGACAAACGATGTGCAGAGACATCTCGCAGGGCACAGTGTGCATAGATCCAAACTGGAGTACAGCAGCACAGTCAAACGTTGGTTTCTCGTCGTATGGTTGTCCATTACCCCAAGGCAGTGCTGCGGCGTGACAATCTGGATTGAAAGGATAAGATAAGAGAATGATTAAGTTGTGCTCTAATATAAAAAATATTTACTGTAACCTGATCCTGTATAAAACTGGCAACCCGAGTATCGCATGTTTTTCAAAGTTCTAAATGCACTCGGTTAGACCGTTAGACCAAAACACACAGGATGACTTACTTTGGTCAAAAATTGATAGTCACGCAGTCCCCATGACTGTCATGCTTGTACTTTTACAGGTTCAAATAAAACTATTTGCAACAAGTGGTCAGATTCTTCCTGCTGCGCCTCAGCGCAGCAGGTTTGCTCAGTCCAAGCGCTCACACGTATTTTGCTTGAAAGAATGCATTTCACTATAAAAGCGTGCGTGCAGTGGGTTAAGATAGGACCGGTATCTGTTGTGTGTGAATTTCTTATTTCCTAAGCTTCTATATCTAATCAATGCAATTAAATTTATCTTAGAGTTTCATGAAATTACCGTATTCTCGCGCTTATGGGAACACCCACTTAAGGTGGTGATTCCTTTTGGGCACATATTGTTATTTGGCGGCGTAAATCAAGACGAAATTTGATGAAACTTTCCGAAATAAGTTCTTTTAGCATTCTAACACCCTCCGCGCAATCACGATTCAAAAATTCGAGATTTCCGGGCAGAGTGGTTTATCCCATTTTGTGAACGTTTGGCAGCCGCTATACAGTTGCGACTATATTCATTCGAAAGATCTTATTGAGCTTCACATTTTTACTTTTTAAAGCAAGTTTCTAGCTTCTCTCTACCGTGAGATATAGCCAATTTTCTTGTTTTGGCGTCGAAAACTTGTAATTTTTGCAGAAATCAAATAATCCAACATTTCTTGAACTATGCAAGCCGTAAAATCAAACTAAGGGCGTCGATCTGAAGGTGTCACAGGGACAAATTATCCGACGCATGATCGTCTTCCAGCTGCTATCCCGTAGACTGCTATCATAAAAATTGTAGTTTTTTTCAAAAACGCTACCAATTTTTTTCCAAAGATTGTGGAGCGTTGCGGTCTTTTTAAAAGTGCCCAAGAGCACACATTTCTGAAATCGTCATAAATTGACATAATGGACGTTCGGGAAACCAATCCGTACAAAACAGTCTGGGTTACCATATAGATCTGAAAATCTGCTGTAAAGCAATAAATTATCATGGCCAAATACTGTCGCTTGAGTTTAGAGTGGTATAAAATTGTGCCTGATGTGAAACAATTGTATTTGTTGCATCTGGGGCTCGTGTCTTCGGAACTAGTGGCCGAACTAGTGCGCTTTTGCAGGAACTACATTTTGCAGGACCTGTAGACGACGCCAAATTCTGCGACATAAACCATGACGTGGCAACTTCTTCCGAAGATATGCACGACATGAAATCAATCATATCTGGCATGTCCGCATTTTCGTTTCTCAAACCAGAGATCCATGAGGATTGGCTTGTGCTGTCGTTTCTTTCATTGGTTTCTGACCCAGCAGGGCTCCCAGCAGCTTTGTTACGTTCCTCCTTAGGGCCCTCCTTAGTAGACGGTGGCTCATCAACATTTACATATTCGGTAGTCAATTGTCTTTTCCTTTTCAGCCTACCCTCAATATTGCACATATCTGCCATTGCAATAAAGATTTCTAAATTGATCTATATTCTCAATTTCTCAACTTCAAGTCCTGGATGTTATCGCATAAAAAATTTGAAAACCTTTTTTCTAATGGGAGTTATAGGAGTTCTAATTTTTATAGCCGGCCACTTTCATCTTGACAGAATTCGGGTATGCGGAAAAGTGTGTGCGAGGTCTGGACTTTAAGATCTGGTACGGACTTGTTCTTCTTGTCGTCAGTTTTCGATGGATACCCATATTATGGTTATTGGATGTAGCATACACACAAATTTCAGTCCAAATTTATGAGAAAAGCCAGGAGTCCCCCCCCAGTACACCCCGGTTGTATGCTACAAGTTTGATGACTGACATACTGCTGGAATTTAAGATCCAGGACGAATTTGTCCTCCTTGTCGTCAGCTTTCGATTGATACTCATATTATGGATATTGGATGTAGCGCACAGAAAAGTTTCAGTTTAAATTTATGAGAAAAGCCAACGATGATATGCTACAAGACAAGTTTGATGACTGAGATACATATCTACATACCTACTGTAAACATATCATGTCTGCTGAAGTGCCTGCTGGAGGATAGGATCCGCAACGTTGTCACGCACAAATCAAAGTTCTGGATACAAACGCATGAAAAAAATTTGAGAACCTCCTTTTTTTCTGATGGGGGTTCTGGGGGTTCTAACTTTTATCTTGACATGGGCCCGAAATCGCTTGACAAATTTGGAAAAAGTATGTAGGCAAATTACGCACACATTTCTGCTTATTTCTCTATAACGAAGCGCGATTTCATAATAAATAAAAAATCGTCCCCAGCTATTTGATGGAGGTGTCGAATGATATAACCGATATCTCGCGAAAAAATTTACTCGAGTCTGCAAAATTTCTGGAAAATTATACTTCTTCTAAAATGTGTTAAAAATATTTTAGAAAAGCAACATTAGTTTCGTTGCATGCATAAAAAAGAGAAAATGTCAAGCTACATTTGGATATAAAAATGGCTTCTTAACTCCAAGTAATGAATGAGCAATAATGGTGCAAACCTTAAGTGACCAAAGGGAATCACCACCTTAAGAAAACATGTTCTCTTGAGTGAACATGTTCTCTTAAGTGAAATCCGAAAATATTGTAGCATAAATTAAGAAATTCCTTTTGAAAGTTAAATTTCCTAAAAAATCTGGATTTTTCCAAGAAAAAGTGACATTTCATACCAAATATACCACAAAATGGGACAATGGTAATTAGAATATAAAAAGTAATGTAAAATTGCCTCTAAGTGGTACTGTACATTCACTTAAGGGGGGGGGTCGCTTTGGGTCAAAGTCGATAGTCACGGATTTCGCTCATTTTCACACACAATATAGGTACATATGTTCTCAAAACAAGACAAAACATTAGAGTTCAAAATCAAACGGTGGCAGAGTTATTCAGCTATAAAGTTGGAAAACTTGAAAATCACTGTGATTTGCCCTCCAAGGTCATGCTGAGACAGAACGGCGGCGAAATTTGGATCAACTAATATGGCAAATTAATTCTGTGGGTTGGCTAATATTTTAATACTAAAACTTGTCCGGGATGTCCAGCCAGTCGTTCACAGTACATTTTTCAATTGTGAACTGAGCCTTTTTCAGCTACAACTGTGACCTCAAACTTTAACTTGCTCTAACTTTCAGATACTAACTTTCTGACACATAGTTCTATTAGAAAAGTTGTTCAGCTCGTCAGTAGCTATCGAATGATACCCAATTTATTTATATTTTGGGAATTTCAAAAATTGACTTTTGTGACCTATAAGAGATCAAAGGAGCCGACACGACAGCAAAGTTCTACCTTGAAGCATTTGCCTTTACCATAATGCCTGGCAGGCATTGAGAGTTTTACGTGCCAATTTTGGTGACTTTCGAGTGGGTAACGAGTGAGAAATTATTAAAAGAACGTGAAAATTGAGAAAAATGATGATTTTTGGCAAAATTTGCAGATTTTGTGGCAAGTTTTTTGAGAGCACTACAAACGGTAGAAATTTGCAACTACTGTCATAGGAATTCTGTGTATGCGTAGAGTGCAACTATCTATAAGCGATCTCTGTAGCTTTTGCCAATCGTGCAGGAGAGGTGAAAATATTTTTCTGGTCCTGTTTTTCGTGGTACCAAAAGCACCAATTTTCCGAAATTTTGACTTTGAAAAATCGCCAAAAATCCGGCACTCAACAGAATTATTCCAGAAGGGTTATTTGCACTCTCTGGTATGTCCTTAACATGTACAACAAGGTTGCAGCGCTGTATCTTGCATACAGCGAAAAAGTTTTCTGCCACAAACTTTTTAACCTAACTTTTTCATTTTCCTATGTTTAACACATGTCGAGGTCACCTTTGAAGGGCTCTGCAGAACGATTGAAGCAATATTACGCAAAACGCACCTGTCTTGTTTTGAGGACCCATTAGGACTACAAAACATGTGAAAATGAGCAAAATCGGAAATGGTCGAAAAATCGGCCAAAAAGCGACCCCCCCTTGTAGCGGGGCTAGTAGTTTAACCTGCGTACTAACACCGTTACCACGCCCAGACGAAGCGGACGCGGAGACCGTGGCACAGATGGATAACAGACCGACTACAGGAGACGGTCGGGACAGCCTCGCCAAACAATATACGCAGTAAATAGTCCGATCCTAAGGGCGAGATGACTCGCACTCTCACTCACTCAGAATGTAACTACCTACCTAGCAGGAGCTCAGAAAGACTTAGCCTAGCTAAATACACTTTAATTAGAACAGAACAACAAGTTATAGTAATATAACAACACAATAAAATACTGAGATGAACCTTCAAGCACACACAAACAAACACACAATAAACAAAGACTTACAGTTACTGGAGCTGACGGGGGTCAGCCAACGTACCAAGCTCTGGGGAGAGCTGAGGGAGAGACACAGAATATATACAGTAATGGGGGAGAACAGCAGATTAAATAGCAAGCGCACGTAACGGCAGAATTAACAATAAGTAAATAGGGGAGCGAGTGTATGGGTTGGACCCTCCCACGAGCGCCCCCTAGTGAGAATTTCCCCCAAATCACGTAGCTCCCAAAGTCACGAGGGGGGGGGGGGAACCCACCCAATCCCACGCATACACGTTGGGGGAGCTACGTGACTTGCAAACGTGTCCCAGCCCACATGATGATGTTATAGGAAGCCAAGCGGGTAGCTAGCCTAGCTACTACCGCCAGCAACGGAAAGGTTGACCATTCCAACCTTGATCCGTTACATCTCCCCAGGGCTCGCCATCCGAACTCCCGAGAGGATCACTGCACAAATGGTGAACTGGTACGTGAGCTGAACTTTCAACAAACATGTACAAACAGTACGGAGCAATGATGCTACTAGTACAATGCAACAGACAACTGCAAGTCAGATACTATAAGCTCTAGACTAAATTAGTCAAACTAACAAGTGTAGAAAAGCACAAAAACAAGTGAGTAAATACTACATAGTACAAGATTAAGCATATACTAGGCACCATGAGATGCTAGTAACAGTCAAAAATTAAAGCACAAAGTGACAAAAACACGTACATATTTGGCCATGAAAAATACACGTAACAAAATAGAACCGTATTAAGTAAACTGGGTTGATGTAAGTAACTTAATATGAAAATACAAATGACTTTCCAAAGATAACTCATGGGAAAGAGGAGTTACCCTCCTTTGGAATGTATAGTCGAACGAGTGTGTTAATAAATGTTAACAAAAGATAAGAAGTTGAACTTTCAGTTAAAATATTAATTAAATTTAAGTTAAACCAAGCTGAGCTAGGGTTTATCAAGCCGTCGCTCAACAAGGCAAACTGCCTATGATAATAATAATCATAATAATAAAATAACCATAGAAAATACACACCGTTAGGTGGAGGTCCTATGGGAAGAAAAACCCGCCCTCCCAAGGTGAAATTTTGTATTTTCATATGACGAGAATCGTCACTGGGTTTTTCGACAATATATGGCATACATATACATGGCAGTATGGAATGATTCCTCTCAAACAAAGCACTAGACATATTATGAGCAAATGTCATTGGCATATAAAACTAGTAGAAAAATACGAAAAATAACGGTTAATATACGGCATTGTTATAACAAAAACACAGGTTCAAAAATTAAGAAAATTCTAGGTTCGCAACTAACAAAATACAAAGTTAGAACAGTTCGTATATACTAAATACAGAAGGTACAGGTTCGAAAACTACTTAACATATAGATTATAGGTTCATAGAAAAATTTAGACAAAGAGATTAAATATAGGTTCAAAGAAAATTAAGAAAACGTACGTACACAGAATTTAAGTACACATTGCACATCACAGAGATGCTAATCCTAGGTAACAAATAATAGAATTCAAAAAACTAAACAAAACAAGAAATTCCAAATTCGCAATATTAGATTCAAGAATCCAGATTCGTAAGTTAAAATACAAAATAACATATGCTATTATTATTTTCAGGGGGTCCCACCACGTA
>JASAND010008010.1:0-21188 GCA_030248195.1 Trissonchulus latispiculum | reverse complement strand
CTTGCATGCATCAGCATCGCCGTGGCAGATGTAATACCTGTTGTATGTGGACGCGGCATTGGGGTTGGGCGGCCGCGGGGCAAATCACGTCTATGTAATAAAAGACATATAGTACTAACAAGGCGTGATTTACTCGGGTTTAAAAAAAAAAATCAGAAAGTGGCGCAGCAATTAGAAAAAAATTACAGAAAACAATTAGAAAACATTTAGAAAACAATTAGAAAATATTCAGAAAAAAATGGGAAAACAATGAGAAAACAAATCGCCAATTTTTCTAATTGTTTTCTAGAAATGGGTTTCGTGTGTTCCGACGGACCCCCCCAATTTTCGATTTTATGCCATTTTTGACCACTTTTGGGCCAAAAACCTGGGGGGGTAGCAAAAATCTGAAAATCTGGGGGGGGGTCGCGAAAATTTGTCATTATAGGAGGGGGTAGCCGAAATTAGGGTGGGTAGGGTCAGCCGTTTTGAGGTGGGGTGGGGTCCGGAAAAATCTAATTTGGGGAGTAAGTAAAAGTTTTTTTGGTCAAAAATTTAAAAGAAATTCGCAAATTTGCTAAAAAAGCATTATTTCCAACTAAAAATCAACAATATTTCTTCATTTTTGCTCGTTTGTTCGAAAAAACTTGGATTCTTAGCAAAAAGTTCGAATTTTGCCAAAAACATTTCGAATTTTTCCTATTTTTGAGGCAAAATTTTCAAAATTTTGATGGTGGGGTCTGGCAAATTTGGGCGAGTGGGGTCTGGGATTTGGCCATTTGGGGGTGGGGTCTGCCACCAACATTTGGGGGGTGTAATCGGCCATAGTTTCCTTGGCGGGGGGGGAAGTTGGGGGTATCCTCCAAAATTGAAGCCAAATTTACCACCCCCCAGATTTTTGACTTACCCTCCCCCCAACTTTTGGCTACCCCCCCCCCGAACCCCCCCCCAACGATTTTTGGACCCAAAAAGGTAGCTAAATTTGGTCGAAAAATGGTCATTTTTTGAAAAATTTTTCTAAAATTTTGACCTAAAATCGCTTTAAAACGGTGCAAAAACACCTAAAACGTTAAGAACAAGCCTTATTTTGATGAAAAAACGGCTAAATTACAGAAAATTTTGCATTTTTTGGCCATTTTTCGAAATTTCTGAGGTCCGAATTCTGGGGGGGGGGGGGTTGGGGGGGGTACCCCCACCATCACATTTCGGAGGTCGGCCAAGATTTACCCCCCCCCCCCCACCCAAAGTTCCAGGGAAACTATGGGGTCGGCACTTTTCCATTTGGGGGGAGGGGTCACCTCCCACCCCCCCAGCTAAACCGATGACCACTAGCGTAGATACGGGGTGGGGCGGTGATTTTCCCTTCAGTTCTTAATAGGAGCATCTTAGTGAATTTTCGGATCAAGTAGAAATTAGCAAATGATCGCAGGGGCGTATCCAGGTGGGGCCCAGGGGGTTCCGACCCTCCATTTTCGGAAAACTTTTCGAATTTATAGCTATTTTTGCCAAAATTTGTCAACATTTGAGGAAAAATTAGCCTCGCACCCCCTCCCCTTTTCGGGTTGGACCCCTCCTTTTAAAAATCCTGGATACGCCCCTGAACGGGGGTACAAAATTTTGTTAGGTTAGGTTTGTTAAAAATTGCGTTTTCATGGCTTAATTTAACATTTTTTCAGCTTCTTGGGGCCGTTGCGTATTAGCTGATGAGTAATTAGTGGATTAGTGTAGCAAGCAGGTGTGAGAAAATAACTGCGCTACGACAATAATTTATATGTCATGTTGAGACGATCGACCGGATCGATCTCTCTATTCGGTTTTTGAAATCGGCGATTTCGATTTACCCTGGGATTTTATTCTTTCAGTGATTTTAAGCGAGGGAGATTTTAACTTTTTAGCCAAATCAGAGGATCTCTCGCAATAATACACTTGAAGCCAAAAATTTGGACATTTGTTGAAAATTTTTGCAAACTTTACCCTGAAAACACTCATGTTTTGGCCAATTTATTGCAATTTATTTATTAAGGACATTTTAAGGACATGAGTATACGAAACTAGCAACAATTAGCAAAAACACGACAAACAGCATATTCGACCCACATGTCCTTTATATCATGGCGTAAAAAGAACTTTTGGCCGATTCGGCAGTCTTGAGCAGTCGATGTCCAAAACGTTTTGGTCTATATTTAGCAGCATTGTCAGAACATTTTTGTTAATTGTTGCTAGTTTCGTAAATTCATGTCCGCAAAATGTCCTTAAAACGATGTATAAAGCTGTTTCAAATTCCCAAAACTGCGAAAAATATAGCGGTTTAAAAAATCAGCACAAAAGCAACGCACAAAAGGATACCACGACCTTGAAGGTAGTCGAAGGGTACTACATTTTATAGTCACCAATTTCGCTCATGCTTCACTCCCATGTTCAAAAACAAGACAAATTTTTTAGAGTCCGTGACCAATCCAGTTAGGAGGTGGCATGGTGGCAGGTGGCAGGTGGTTGGGCAATCTCGGGTTTCACCCGGCTTAGGGACCATATTGTCAGATTTGTCCGAAAATCGACTTCATTCAAATTTGAAAATTTCTAGAAAAGCAATGAGCTAACGAAAACACAAAGTATCGTTGTATCACCCAGAGTACATAATAGACTTTCTTTTATCTGCTGCAGGTACATGCTCTGGGAGCAAAGGCTGACCCCACACAAACGTGTACCTACCTCGTGACTCCCCCACAAATTTCGAATTTCTTTGAAGTGAGCATACACATTTGTGGGGGATTTGCCGTTAGCGTGCAGAGCACGTACCTGTAGCTGATAGCAGAGAACCTGCCATCTGTCACACTCTTATATATTATGTACTCTTGGTATCACCAAGAGTACATAATAACTAAGAGTATGACAAGCGTCAAGCTCTTTAAGAGCTATTAGTTATTAGTTATTACTTATTAGGCTTGAGGACATTGTCTGCACGATAACGGCTGACCCCTCCCCCACAAATTAGACCCATCACTTCAAAGAAATTCGCACACTACGAAAATAGGTAGACGAGTTATCTGAGGCGAGAGATCATTTGAAATATATGGGATATCGTCGGCGCCGTTATATGGATGAGGTTCAAAAGTTTTACGGGGACTATGGGGATGATGTTGAGGACTTTTACGAAATGTTTTGAACTGCACAGTCGATCTGACGAGTGCACAGTTGACCAAAAAGTGCTGCTGCTGCGGTCCTATTTGAGAGGAAATGCCTTCGAAATCTACCGAGGGTTAGACGACGCTACTATTACTGACTATGCTAAAGTAGCAGGCCGAATGTTCTACAAGGTTCGGTTAGTTAGTTTATTCGCTCGTAAGATATAACACGCCTCACTTAAGGTAGTGATTCCCTTTGGTCACATAAAGTTTACACCACTATTACTCATTCATTACTTGGAGTTAAGAAGCCATTTTTATATCAAAATGTAGCTTAACATTTTCTCTTTTTAATGCATGCCACGAAACTAATGTTGCTTTTCTGAAATATTTTTAACACATTTTAGAAGAAGTATAATTTTCCAGAATTAATGCAGACTCAAGTAAATTTTTTTGCGAGACATCGGTTATATCATTCGATACCTCCATCAAATAGCTGGGGACGATTTTTTATTTATTGTGAAATCGCTCTTCGTTATGGAAAACTATGCTGAAATGTGTACGTAACCTGGATTTTGCCTACTTTTCCAAATTTGTCAAGCGATTACTTTAGCTAGAAACCAGCAATCGGGGCAACTAAAAAATCGTCCCTGGGTATATTTGTGCCGAACACATTTGTTCAGTAGCAGCCCTCCAGATTGTATGGTGAATGCTCCACAATCTTTGGAAGAAAATTGGTCGTGTTTTTGCAAAAACTACATTTTTTATGATAGCAGCCTACAGGATAGCAGTTGGAATACGATCATGCGTCGGATAATTTGTCCCTTTGAGACCTTTAAATCGACGCCCTTAGTTTGATTTTACGGCTTGCATAGTTCAAGAAATGTTGGATTATTTGATTTCTGCAAAAATGACAAGTTTTCGACGCCAAAACAAGAAAAACGTCTATATCTCACGGTAGAGAAAAGCTAGAAACTTGCTTTAAAAAGCAAAAATGTGAAGCTCAATGAGATCTTTCGAATGAATATAGTCATAATTGTATAGCAAATGCCAAACGTTCAGAAATTGGGAAAAACCACTGTGACCGGAAATCTCGAATTTTTGAATCGGGATTGCGCGGAGGGTGTTAGAACGCTAAAAAAACTTATTTCGGAATGTTTCATCAAATTTCATCTTGATTTACGCCGCCAAATAACAATATATGCCCAACAGGAATCACCACCTTAAGGTGGTGATTCCCTTTGGTCACATAAAGTTTGCACCATTATAACTCATTCATTACTTGGAGTTAAGAAGCCATTTTTATATCAAAATGTAGCTTGACATTTTCTCTTTTTAGTGAGTACAATGAATCTAAGTTTGGCTTTCCAAAATGTTTTTCCTGTATTTTAGAAGAAGTATAATTTTTCAGATTTTTTGCAGGCTGAAGTATATTTTTTCGCAGGACATCGGTTAGAGCATTCGATACCTCTATCAAATAGCTGGGGACCCTTTTTTAGTTATTGTGATATCGCTCTTCGTTATGGAGAAATAAACTAAAATGTCTGCGCAACCTGGATTTTGCCTACTTTTCACTACTTTGGCAAGCCACTACTTCAGTTAGAAAGCAGCTATCGGGGCAACTAAAAAAGGGTCCCGGGGTATTTTTGTGTAGAACACATCTGCTAAGTGGCAACTCTCTAGCTTGCATACTAAATTCTGCACAATCGCTGGAAAAAAATTTGGTCGTGTTTTTGCAAAAACTACATTTTTTGTGATAGCAGCCTAAGGGATAGCAATTGTACGATGGTCATGCCTCCGATAATTGGCCTCTGTGAGACCTTTAAATTGACACCCTTAGTTAAATTTTACGGCTTTCGTAGCTCAAGAAGTAGTGGATTATTTGATTTCTGCAGAAAGGACAAGTTTTTGACGCCAAAATAAGAAAATTGGCTATATCTCACGATAGGGAAAAGCTAGAAATTTCCTTCCAAAAGCAAAATTGTAGAGTTTAACGAGTTCTTTCGAATGGATATAGTCATAGCCATGCAGCTGCTGCCAAACTTTCAGAAATTGGCAAAAACCGCCCTGAACGCAAATGTTGAATTTTTGAAGCGCGATTGCGCAGAGGGTGTTAGAACGCTAAAACAACTTATTTTGGAAAGTTTCGTTGAATTTCATCCTGGTTTACGCCGTCAATCAACAATATGTGCCCAAAAGGAATCACCACCTTAAGAGGTGTACGTATGCAAGTATTGTACGGATTACGAGCACACTTTAACAATGGGGGGGTATGGGGGGGTACGGGACCCCTCAAAAATTGGAGGTTAGGTACAAGGGCTAGCAAAATCAGGGCCAAGGGACAAGGGACAGTGCCAGAAAAGGAAGGCCGAACTAAAAATTAATGGAAATTTTAGCCAAAAATAGCCAAAATTTTTTAAAATTTCGAAAAAATTTCCAAAAAATCGCGAAAAGCTGGACTAGTATTTTGAGCTTTAAAAGGGCTGTAAAATAGCTAATTTATCATTAAATTCGATTAAAATTTGGAAAAATTGTACTTTTTTAAGACAATTTTTTGCTTGGACCCTCCCCCCAAATTTGATTTAAGGTACAAGGGCAGGCAAAATTTGACATTACTAAATCACGGGTACAGATAGGATCCCCAGGAATCGGTACCCTTGTTAATGTATGATTACGAGTACAAGTAATATTACCAAAGTTAAACCTCACTTGAGAGGTACAGAATTGTTTGTGATCTGGCAAATTGAAACTGACTTAAGAGGGAACTTGTTTGTGACTGTATGCTATGCAAGTTGCATTTTGGCGTGAACTAGACCTCACCAATTTCTTCCCAGAGAGAATGTAAAACATGCTGAAACTGATTTAAAAATTCTTTTTGTGCCAATTTTAAGGTGGTGATTCCTTTTGGGCACATATTGTTGATTGACGGCGTAAACCAGGATGAAATTCAACGAAACTTTCCAAAATAAGTTGTTTTAGCGTTCTAACACCCTCTGCGCAATCGCGCTTCAAAAATTCAACATATGCGTTCAGGGCGGTTTTTGCCAATTTCTGAAAGTTTGGCAGCAGCTGTATGGCTATGAGTATGTCCATTCGAAAGAACTCGTTAAACTCTACAATTTTGCTTTTGGAAGCAACTTTCGAGCTTTTCCCTATCGTGAGATATAGCCAATTTTCTTATTTTGGCGTCAAAAACTTGTCCTTTCTGCAGAAATCAAATAATCCACTACTTCTTGAGCTATGAAAGCCGTAAAATTTAACTAAGGGTGTCGATTTAAAGGTCTCACAGAGGCCAATTATCGGAGGCATGACCATCGTACAATTGCTATCCCTTAGGCTGCTATCACAAAAAAGTAGTTTTTGCAAAAACACGACCAAATTTTTTCCAGCGATTGTGCAGAATTTAGTATGCAAGCTAGAGAGTTGCCACTTAGCAGATGTGTTCTACACAAAAATACCCCGAGACCCTTTTTTAGTTGCCCCGATAGCTGCTTTCTAACTGAAGTAGTGGCTTGCCAAAGTAGTGAAAAGTAGGCAAAATCCAGGTTGCGCAGACATTTTAGTTTATTTCTCCATAACAAAGAGCGATATCACAATAACTAAAAAAGGATCCCCAGCTATTTGATAGAGGTATCGAATGCTCTAATCGATGTCCTGCGAAAAAATTTACTTCAGCCTGCAAAAAATCTGAAAAATTATACTTCTTCTAAAATACAGGAAAAACATTTTGGAAAGCCAAACCTAGATTGATTGTACTCCTTAAAAAGAGAAAATGTTAAGCTGCATTTTGATATAAAGATGACTTCTTAACTCCAAATAATGAATGAATAATAGTGGTTCAAAGTTGATGTATCCAAAAGGAATCACCACCTTAAAGGGTTGATTTTAAGACAAAAACATGAAATAAAATTGAAGTAAAGTAATTGGAGCATAACGAAACGGTACTGATACGTCAGAAAACCCCAATGTTTTTAATCTAAAGGAATTTTAAAGTTTTAAAAATGACAAACTAAATTAATCAAGTTTGATTGAAAGTTTATGTAAGGATTTTGACAATTGTTTGCTACATTTGCCCGGCCAAAAAAAACTGCGGTCCCTTCGCATGATATAAGAAGAAATATGCAAAAAACAAAATATATAGTTAGACCAAACACAGTTATTGCTGGAGGATGAGTTACTGTGGGTGGATGGCATGGATGATGGTGACCTCCCCGGCTGTATCTACCATATAGTAAACAGGACAGCTGGGTACGAGTTCTGTGCGGTCAACCAACCGATAGGTGCGGTTTCGAAATGAGCGGGCAACATTGCGGCGGAAAACGCGTTTAACAGCGTCTTCAGGCCGCTTATAGTGGCCATCCTGCAAAAGCGAATACAGGAGGTCGAAAGCCGCACGGACATTGATAGTGTTCATGTCGCAAAGAACCATGGCTTTTTGCGCAGCCGCACTAAGGGGACGTCGGTTGCCTACCTACCAGCAGTTCCTGCTTTCCTGCCATACTGCCACCAGGCACCTAATATTTTCATGAAGAAAGCCCCTTCTTCTCCAGTGATAATTGAAGCATGGTAGAGCCGCAGGGCTTTGGTCAATCGCTCACGATTGGGCCATTTGGAGATTTGCAAGTGCCCCACCGTTAAAGGAGAGGTATGTCCAAGCGATTTAAGCCTGGCATCCAACTCCAAAGTGTAGTTGTAGACGATTTTCTGAGAATCGTCATCGATTGGGCACCGGATTCGGGTATGGTTTGGCAATGGTGTCGAGGTGATAAAGCAGTACTGCAAGGTTCGGCGATCTGAACGACCTTGCTCTTGCTCCCAGTCGACTGTGATGAAATCGTGGCTGGGCTCGGTGCAATCACAATTGCCCCGAAAACAAGCCAAGCACATGGTGCTGCACATACGTTTCGTGGCCGAATATTCCTCACCACGGTAATCATCGCAGTTGAATTTGTCTTCACGGCGCTGGAACGTGGAACAGGAGGGAGCAGGATTCGTTTCATGCTGCACAAGTGTCTTCCCGCAACGATTGCAGCGCAGGCAAAGGCAAATGGCGGAACGAAGACCACAGGTAGGACACTTAGCCACCCGGGGCTGCTTGGCCGGTGGAGGGGTTCCAGATGCAGAGGCCCCTGTGAAGATAGCGTGCACTAAAGATAGACATTTCGTGAAGTTAGCACGCATTTCTAAATTATGGAATTATTTGGGAAATGTTCAATTTGACAAACGCTCAGCGTTTTGGTGACTTTTGTCTAAAATTGTCGGTACTTTAGCTAAATTGTCAATTGGGTCACGCTTGAGAAGTTCAGTTGAGTTTGGGTTGAGTAGAGAAGTGGTCGGGGAATTCGAGTGGGTCCGATCCGATTTTTGGGGTTCGCGCATTTATTGTCTAAGTTGCGAGATCTGCACTATTTTGTGAATTTCTTGGCGCTATAAATTTATTCTAGTTTATATTTGAAAAGTAATGTGAAATAGTTGTATCGCTAGTTTGATTTTATAGTTTCTGGAGTCTTGCTGGCTCATTTGTGAAAGTGATAGTAAAATCATTTGTTGTTAAATATTCTTTCTTAGGCAGACTTAGGGCATTTTCTATCGGCATCACACACCACACAGTTACCTAGTGATCTAGTCTTATCCTAAATTATAGATAATCAACTCGTTTTATTCAAGAAATAGTACATTTTACTAACAGACGTAGACTCGAACTTCACATGTGGCGACCGTGTCATGTGGTAGATGCCGGTAGAATTTGCGCCTAAGTTTCAAAATTTTTTGGATGATCGTTTAGAAGATATTCAAAGACTTTTTGAATTTTTACCTTATTTTGATGCGCCAGCTGAAGTTGAAAATTTAGTTTTTCGTCAACGTTGCTGTGAACAAGCGCCTATTTTGGAGCGGGGGGACAGGTTTGAAATGGAAAATTATACAGATCCTCCCTTGCGTGATGGGGTACCTCCAGGTACTCGTGGGGGGGCTCCGGATAGACATTGGGGGATCCCGTATATTCCTACTACCATCCCTTTGCAAAATTGGCGGGGTCAGCCGCAACATCAGCATACGGCACATGTGCGAAATCCAGTCCCGGTCAGTCAAAGTCAGTGGCGGCCGGCTACAGACCGGCCTGCCGCTCAGGTGGTGGGGTCGGGTCGGGGGGCCCCAAAACCGGCTCCAGCAATTTCTCAGATGCTAAATAATACTTTTGGTCCGCCTGTTACTGGGGGAAACCAGTCGGTGCAGAGTGGGGGGCGACCCCCCCCAAAATCAGCCTCCCCCACCCCCTCCCCAGGCCCAGAATTCCCAACCTCCCCCCTTGCCAGTTCCTACCCCCGGGCAAAATTCTTCGGGGGGAAATGCTCAGAATGCGGGTACGGACCATGTTTGTATTGTCAATATGTCGTGTGAAGAGGCAGGAGGTCCCCCTCCCCCCCAGACTACTACGTCTATTCTACCGTCGGACGAGGAAATTTGGGCGGCGGCGGCAGCTGTTGTCCGGGACCCAGAAGTGGCTAATCTTCCGAGAGGCGATCCACGGCGATTGCACAAAATTGCGGATTACTATCAAAGTTTGGTGGATCGCATGACAAATCTTTTGATCGAAAAACATGTTGAAAATGGACGTCCTTTTTTGTCAAATTCGGCTTCGCCCCAGGCTTCAACCTCTGCTGCGGCTCAGCCATCCCGCACTCCTGTGGCCGGCCCGACGTCTCCACAAGCGTCGAGTGGTCAGGGGGCACCCAATAGTCCAGATTCTCATCATTCCTATGGTTCTGGACAAAATACAGTACGTTCGGTCCCTGGTACTGGATCACGACCTCAGCAGTCGGGGGGTCCGCCCCCAGGTCAGAATCCGCCCCCAACTAGTCAAAATCCAGGGCATAATCCATTTTTGCCGAATGATGCGGTGCCTGACCCTCCATATTCGCGACAACAGCAGGACCAGCCTGGCGCTCCGCCACCGGGGGCGCCGCCTCCCCAGGCAACTGGACCATTTTATTACGATTCTGATGGAAATTGTTACTATTTTGATGCTCTAAATCAGCATTATATATACGTACAGCCGGATCCTATCGCCCAGCATCAATATGGCTATCAACAGGACCAGGCTCCAGCTCAAGAGCAAGGTACGTATGCATATCCGCAGCAGGAACAGTTATTGGCTCCTATGTACCCGGATCCTGGTCCGGGTACTCCGCAAAATTATGGGTTTTTTTCTCAACAGCAAGGAGGACATCAGCAGACTACAACCTCTCCTGCTCAACAGCCTCAGCAGCAGGGCCAATTCCAGCAACAGCCAGACCAAGGGGTCTATGGCGTTTCTAGTGCTTTTTCTCCGGCTGGGGGGCAAGGGCGTGGGCGACCACACCCCACCCCTCCCACTATGCAGGCCACTGATATTTCTGTTAGTAAACACAGTGCTCAGTTATATCGTACGTATATGGCCATTTTGCAAGATATACCGCGTTTTGAACCGACTCTGGAATATTTTGAAGATTGGTTGCCCCAGTTTGTTTCTGCAGCCACGGTTCAGGGAATTCCTCAAGATCAGTGGGCCCGGTTGATGTTCAATAAATTGTCGGGAAAAGCACTGATTTATGCGTCCAGAATTGGCCCTGGTGTTGTGGATTCTTTGGACAATTTTGTACGTCTGCTCTCTGCTCAATTTCCGAAGCCCAAGTTGTCTGTTTCGGAAAAATTTCATCGTTTCGCCCAGCGTATTCAGCAGCCTGGGGAGTCGGCGCGCCAGTACGTATCGGAGCTCCAGTCTCAGGCCCTGGAAATTTGGCCATCTCAAGAAGATAGGGACAGGCACTGCGTCCAGCAATTATTTGATGGAATTCGCTCCGAATATGCCTCTGCTTTGGCCTCAAATTTCAGCAAAGGGGAGCCTACTTTAGAAGAAATTCTACGTACATTGGATAAACTGGAGGCTCGAAATTCGAAACCTGGCTATGGCGAACAACAATTTGTGGCTCCAATTTTTAATGTAAATTCCCAGCCCATGTCAAAAGAGGGGGTGCCCCCCCTGGACTCGACGCCGGCGACGCGGCTGGAGCTACGGGAGATGAAGGATTGGCTGGAGACGAAGTTCTGGGATAAATTCAAGGAAATGGAAGAAGAAAAGCGGAAACGATTCCCACCGTGCAAACATTGCAACAAACGAGGACATCATCCGGACAAGTGTTGGGACAAGGATCCAAGTAAGGCCCCTCCGGGGTATAAACCGAGAAATGCTCAAAATTCTCAACAGCAGGTGGACATGGTGGGGGCCTACCCGGCAGTTCCTCCTCCGGCGTCATATCACCCTCAGGCGGCGCCGCCACAGCTGATGACTTATTCACAGCAACAACCTCAACAGGATTCAGGTTGGTACTATATGCAATCGGGACAGCCGCGGCCACCCGTAGGGGCGCAGGGAGCGCTGGTTCCAGCGTTTCCGGCGGTTCCTGCGGGGGGGCGCCCTGTCGCGCGGGCACCTGTTCAAAATTCTCAGCCTGTGGCTGCGGCGCCTGCTCGACCTCCTCCCTCTTATCCAAATTTTGTTAGAGCTTCTCATGGTCCTATAGGGGGCGGGGCCCGACAGGTGGTTCGAGGGCCAGCCCCTCGTGCCACTACAAATCCGACGGCTCAACAGGTCTCAGAAATGGTTTCTCAATTGGCAATTCATATGATTCAAATAGAACCTGACTTTGCTAAATTGGGCAGTTCAGAACATGTCCTAGGTGCCAATTCCGTTTCAAAAGAGGATGAGGCATCAGACCGGGTGGTCCAACTTTTTCAGTGGATACACCGCAATTTTTTCCTTCTATCGTCTATTCATTCAAAAACGAACAGTTTAATGGACCAATATTATGTGGCACTTAAAGACCAGGTAGTTGAAATGTCTGATCTGTTTACGACGCTATGGCCAGATAAGTTTGATCCAGAGCAAGTCTGGTCTACGAATTATGAGCCGTCGGATTCTTGGTGTCAGGGGGCCTCTCCGGTGCGGGGGGACCCAATCGGCTCGGAAACCGCTAGTGGGGGGCAACCCCCCCAGGGTCCTATCAGTCCGGGCTCTGCACCTTCTGGGGCTGCTTCTGCTGCTTCGGTGGCTTGTGGCATTGGGGAGGTCACTCCCCCTCTATCTTCAGAGGTGGGGTCCTCCCAGGGTCCATTGGTCCCGTATTCCTCCCAAAAGGCCCAAGAAAATCGTCAGCAGTATTACAGTCAAAATTTTTCCTCGGACGTAATTGATTCGGGTCAGGTCCGTGAAATTGATTTGGATGCCGTTTTGGCTGCGGGGGATAACACCCCTGCCATTTTGATTCAAGTGGAGGGACAAACTTTGGTTGCAATTATTGATACTGGAGCCTCTATTTCTATCTTGAGTTCCGGAGGTCTGGAACGACTTTTGCGTGCGGGGGCTGAATTGGTAGTTCAATATCCAGATCCAATTCGGGCAAAAACTCCTGGAAACGACTATTTGAGGCTCACAGGTAAAGTTTATGTCCCTTTTCATGTTGGGCAAATTCAATTCGGGTGGCACTTTCATCTTGCTCCCGATTTTTATAAGGACATTTTGTTAGGAACTGACTTTATGAAAGCTAATTCATGGGACATTTTGCTTTCTCAAAATATTGTGAATATGGGGGGCCTGTACCATGACCTGCTTACACCGGATCAATTGCGTTCAGTATGGTCTACGAAAGAAGGACAACCCGCTGCTGCAGTTCTGGCAGTAGATGTCGTGGTTCCCCCCTCCTCGGAGGTCTGGGCAAAGGCCCAGGTCTCCTCAGAACTGACCGGGACTCCCTTTTTGTTCGAACCATTGGATTCTTTTGTTCATGTAAATCGTGTATTGCCATATGGGGGGATTATTGATCTCAAACAAAATTTTTTCGAATTTTTGGTGGCGAATCCTACGAATTGTCCAGTTGCCTTGTCAAAATCCATGCTGGTCGGGTCCATTTGCCCGGCTGAGGACTATCTGGCCACGGATCCGTCTTTTGAAAAACCATTGGCCGTCACCAGAGCACAGGCAAATTTAGATACGTATATTGAAGATATGATTTTTGTTGTTGACTCAGACCTTGGGACCCCTCCTCCACGGGTGGCGTCACCATTTTCAGAATTTTTGTTTGATTCTCCCTTTGAAGATCATTTGGTTCTCAATTGTGATGATGAGCAAGTTCAGGGGGACATCCTATCAAAAGAGGGGGTGGACCCCCCTAATTTTTCGGTATTTTTCACGGATATGGAAGCCATTCCAGAAGCGACTTCTTGTGCTAAGGGGGTTACAGCCCCTCCAGAACCTGTACCTCCCCTAAAAGAGGGGGTGGTTCCCCCTAAAGTTTCTGCGGAGGAATCAAAAATTTTGACTTCCTGTCTGTTTTCTGGTGACGATTTGGTTGATTTTAATCAGGAACAGTCTAAACAGTGGCCAATGGTTCCTGTAAATTTTTCTGAAATTGTGGAAACGTGGGCTGATGAGTCTCAGCCTCGTGCGGGGGTTTCCTCCGAGGGGGAATCGCCGTGCGAGGGCGTGGACCCGCCAGCAGTGCAAGATAAGCCGAAACTTTTTCGTAAATTTCTTCGACGTAAAGTTCATCCGGGCGAACCAGGGTTTGAGCCCCCTACGTATCGAGTTTCTTCTGAAAAAATTTCGGGGGTTTTGTCCGAAGAAGTGACTCCCAAAGAAATTTCGGGGAGTTACGTACGTACATCTAGAGAAGAAGAAGAAGAAGTTGACCCTTTTTCTGCAGCTGAATCCGTTGCTACTGCACTTTTCGCCGACCCAGAAAAACGTGCTCTCTTGAATGGGAAAATTAGTCTGAAGGACTGTTGCCTCTCTCGTAGAAATCAACGGCGCCTTCGGCTAATGATTTTGAATTTTCCTAACATTTGGGACGCTGCAGGTGGTTTCGGTAAGACAGATATAGATTATCATTACATCGAAATTGAACCGGGCAAACGGCCCATTCGTGCTCGGGCCTATAAAGTTAATCCAGCACAGAAGAAAATCATTGACGAGAAATTATCCGCTTGGCTGGAACAGGGCCTTATACAGCCCTCTCGGTCACCTTGGGCCTCCCCAATAATTCTAGTGGCTAAGAAAGACGGGGATTGGCGTTTATGCGTTGATTACCGAAAACTGAACGCCGTCACTAAAAAGGATTGCTATCCATTACCTCGAATTGACGGTCTGTTCGAATTGATTTTGGGCCATTGTATTTTTTCAAAGCTTGATTTGGCCTCAGGTTTCCATCAAATTCCAGTCTATCCTCAAGATCGGGAAAAAACGGCCTTTATTACGCATTCTGGTTTATACGAATTCAAGGTTATGCCGTTTGGGCTGTGTAATGCCCCCAGTACTTTCCAGCGGATAATTGATCGGATCATGGAAGGCTTCATTGTTTATATTGATGATATATTAGTTACTAGCCCGACTGAGTCCCACCATTTGCAGCGGTTGCTAGATATTTTTCAACGTTGTCAAAGAGAGCACGTTCTTCTCAAATTGTCAAAATGTGAATTTGCACGAAAACAAATGGCATTTTTGGGCCATATTTTGTCTGAATTCGGGTGGTTCGTCAATTTCCTGTTCCTCAATCAGTCAAGGATGTTCAAAGTTTTCTGGGTCTGGCGGGTTACTATCGACGATTTGTTCCAAATTTTTCGAAAATTGCGAATCCATTGACTCGTCTGTTGAAAAAAGATGTTGAATTTGTTTGGGATTCTGCCTGTCAAGTTGCCTTTGAAACTTTGAAAGAAAAATTGGTCACTGCTCCGGTTCTGATTTATCCTGATTTTACTAAGCCGTTTACTTTAGTCACTGACGCTAGTTATCAGGGTATAGCTGCCATTCTCCAACAGCAGGACAGGTTGGAAAAGTTTCATCCCGTTGCGTACGCGGCCAGGGCCCTTCATGCTTCCGAGAAGAATTACACGGTCACTGAATTGGAGGCCCTTGCAATTTTCTTTGGAATCTCATATTTCCAACATTATTTGATTTTGCATAAGTTTGATGTAATCACGGACCATCAAGCCCTCGAATATATTTTGGGGGATCACGCTAAGCCAAAGTCGGCTGAGGGCAGAGTCGCCCGCTGGCGTGCTTTTATTGAGCAATTTCGTTTTCGTGTCATTCAAAAACCTGGTTCAGTAAATGGGGCAGCCGATGCTTTGTCACGGAACCCACCCGCCATTGCTGGGGTTTTGCTGATATCCAAAAATCCGAATTTATTGCCGTTTGGACGATGTTTGAACCGAGTGTCAGACTCTTCTCCCTCAAAACCCCCCCTCCCCCCTCCTCCCCCCCTCCCGTCTCAAATCACAAATATCCCAAAAACTTTTCGTGCAATTCACATTGACAATTTAAGAAGGCTCTCTTGACAAAAAAATCAAACCGCAAATATCCTAACAATCTCAAAACAAACTCCAACCATCAATTATCCCTAACTCCCCCCAACCAACCTAATCAAACCATTAATAAAGCCTTTTCCCGATCTTAAACTATTATAAACCACAAATCACTAAAAATACAATGGCCCAAAATAATCGAAAACCGTCAATTCGAGGTATGGATAACAATCCTTTTTAGTGACGGCTTCATTTTCGTAATCAACACAAAACCCAATCCCCATCTTTCTTAGCCACTAAAATAGGGAGGCCCAAGGGACCGAGAGGGCTGTATAAGGCCCTGTTCCAGCCAAGCGGATAATTTGCCCTTTGCCCGGTTCAATTTCGATGTAATGATAGTCTATATCTGTCTTGCCGAAACCACCAGCAGCGTCCCAAATGTTAGGAAAATTCAAAATCATTAGCCGAAGGCGCCGTTGATTTCTACGAGAGAGGCAACAGTCCTTCAAACTAATTTTCCCATTCAAGAGAGCACGTTTTTCAGGATCAGCAAAAAGTGCAGTAGCAACGGATTCAGCTGCCGAAAAAGGGTCAACTTCTTCTTCTTCTTCTCTAGATGTACGTACGTAACTCCCCGAAATTTCTTTGGGAGTCACTTCTTCGGACAAAACCCCCGAAATTTTTTCAGAAGAAACTCGATACGTAGGGGGCTCAAACCCTGGTTCGCCCGGATGAACTTTACGACGAAGAAATTTGCGAAAAAGTTTCGGCTTATCTTGCACTGCTGGCGGGTCCACGCCCTCGCACGGCGATTCCCCCTCAGAGGAAACCCCCGCACGAGGCTGAGACTCATCAGCCCACGTTTCCACGATTTCAGAAAAATTTACAGGAACCATTGGCCACTGTTGAGACTGTTCCTGATTAAAATCAACCAAATCGTCACCAGAGAACAGACAGGAAGTCAAAATTTTTGATTCCTCCGAAGAAACTTTAGGGGGAACCACCCCCTCTTTTAGGGGAGGTACAGGTTCTGGAGGGGCTGTAACCCCCTTAGCACAAGAAGTCGCTTCCGGGATGGCTTCCATATCCGTGAAAAATACCGAAAAATTAGGGGGAGCCACCCCCTCTTTTAATAGGATGTCCACCTGGACTTGCTCATCATCACAGTTGAGAACCAAATGATCTTCAAAGGAAGAATCGAACAAAAATTCTGAAAATGGTGACGCCACCCGTGGAGGAGGGGTCCCAAGGTCTGAGTCAACAACAAAAATCATATCTTCAATATACGTATCTAAATTTGCCTGTGCCCTGGTGACGGCCAATGGTTTTTCAAAAGACGGATCCGTGGCCAGATAGTCCTCAGCCGGGCAAATGGACCCGACCAGCATGGATTTTGACAAGGCAACTGGACAATTTGTAGGATTCGCCACCAAAAATTCGAAAAAATTTTGTTTGAGGTCAATAATCCCCCCATATGGCAATACACGATTTACATGAACAAAAGAATCCAAAGGTTCGAACAAAAAGGGAGTCCCGGTCAGTTCTGAGGAGACCTGGGCCTTTGCCCAGACCTCCGAGGAGGGGGGAACCACGACATCTACGGCCAGCACTGCAGCAGCTGGTTGCCCTTCTTTCGTAGACCATGCTGAACGCAATTGATCCGGTGTAAGCAGGTCATGGTACAGGCCCCCCATGTTCACCATATTTTGAGAGAGCAAAATATCCCAAGAATTAGCTTTCATAAAGTCAGTTCCTAACAAAATGTCCTTGTAAAAATCAGGAGCAAGATGAAAGTGCCACCCGAATTGAATTTGCCCAACATGAAAAGGGACATAAACTTTACCTGTGAGCCTCAAATAGTCATTTCCAGGAGTTTTTGCCCGAATTGGATCTGGATATTGAACTACCAATTCGGCCCCCGCACGCAAAAGTCGTTCCAGACCTCCAGAACTCAAGATAGAAATAGAGGCTCCAGTATCAATAATTGCAACCAAAGTTTGCCCCTCCACTTGAATAAGAATAGCAGGGGTATTATCCCCCGCAGCCAATACGGCATCAAGATCAATTTCACGGACCTGACCCGAATCAATTACGTCAGACGAAAAATTTTGACTGTAATACTGTTGACGAAGTTCTTGGGCCTGTTGGGAGGAATAGGGGACCAATGGACCCTGGGAGGACCCCACCTCTGAAGATAGAGGGGGAGTGACCTCCCCAATGCCACGAGCCACCGAAGCAGCAGATGTAGCTCCAGAAGGTGCAGAGCCCGGACTGATGGGACCCTGGGGGGGTTGCCCCCCACTAGCGGTTTCCGAGCCAGTTTGGTCCCCCCGCACCGGAGAGGCCCCCTGACACCATGAATCCGACGGCTCGTAATTTGTGGACCAGACTTGCTCTGGATCAAACTTATCTGGCCATAACGTCGTAAACAAATCAGTCATTTCACCTACCTGGTCTTTAAGTGCCACATAATATTGGTCCATTAAACTGTTCGTTTTTGAATGAATGGACGAAAGAAGGAAAAAATTGCGGTGCATCCACTGAAAAAGTTGGACCATCCGATCTGATGCCTCATCCTCTTTTGAAACAGAATTGGCACCTAGGACATGTTCTGAACTGCCCAATTTAGCAAAATCAGGTTCTATTTGAATCATATGAATTGCCAGTTGAGAAACCATTTCTGAGACCTGTTGAGCCGTCGGATTTGTAGTGGCACGAGGGGCTGGCCCTCGAACCACCTGTCGGGCCCCGCCCCCTATAGGACCATGAGAAGCTCTAACAAAATTTGGATAAGAGGGAGGAGGTCGAGCAGGCGCCGCAGCCACAGGCTGAGAATTTTGAACAGGTGCCCGCGCGACAGGGCGCCCCCCCGCAGGAACCGCCGGAAACGCTGGAACCAGCGCTCCCTGCGCCCCTACGGGCGGCCGCGGCTGTCCCGATTGCATATAGTACCAACCTGAATCCTGTTGAGGTTGTTGCTGTGAATAAGTCATCAGCTGTGGCGGCGCCGCCTGAGGGTGATATGACGCCGGAGGAGGAACTGCCGGGTAGGCCCCCACCATGTCCACCTGCTGTTGAGAATTTTGAGCATTTCTCGGTTTATACCCCGGAGGGGCCTTACTTGGATCCTTGTCCCAACACTTGTCCGGATGATGTCCTCGTTTGTTGCAATGTTTGCACGGTGGGAATCGTTTCCGCTTTTCTTCTTCCATTTCCTTGAATTTATCCCAGAACTTCGTCTCCAGCCAGTCCTTCATCTCCCGTAGCTCCAGCCGCGTCGCCGGCGTCGAGTCCAGGGGGGCACCCCCTCTTTTGACATGGGCTGGGAATTTACATTAAAAATCGGAGCCACAAATTGTTGTTCACCGTAACCAGGTTTCGAATTTCGAGCCTCCAGTTTATCCAAAGTACGTAGGATTTCTTCTAGGGTAGGCTCCCCTTTACTGAAATTTGAGGCCAATGCAGAGGCATATTCTGAGCGAATTCCATCAAATAATTGTTGGACGCAGTGCCTGTCCCGATCTTCTTGAGATGGCCAAATTTCCAGGGCCTGAGACTGGAGCTCCGATACGTACTGGCGCGCCGACTCCCCAGGCTGCTGAACACGCTGGGCGAAACGGTGAAATTTTTCCGAAACAGACAACTTGGGCTTCGGAAATTGAGCAGACAGCAGACGTACAAAATTATCCAAAGAATCCACAACACCAGGGCCAATTCTGGACGCATAAATCAGTGCTTTTCCCGACAATTTATTGAACATCAACCGGGCCCACTGATCTTGAGGAATTCCCTGAACCGTGGCTGCAGAAACAAACTGGGGCAACCAATCTTCAAAATATTCTAAAGTCGGTTCAAAACGCGGTATATCTTGCAAAATGGCCATATACGTACGATATAACTGAGCACTGTGTTTACTAACAGAAATGTCAGTGGCCTGCATAGTGGGAGGGGTGGGGTGTGGTCGCCCACGCCCTTGCCCCCCAGCCGGAGAAAAAGCACTAGAAACGCCGTAGACCCCTTGGTCTGGCTGTTGCTGGAATTGGCCCTGCTGTTGAGGCTGTTGAGCAGGAGAGGTTGTAGTCTGCTGATGTCCTCCTTGCTGTTGAGAAAAAAACCCATAATTTTGCGGAGTACCCGGACCAGGATCCGGGTACATAGGAGCCAATAACTGTTCCTGCTGTGGATATGCATACGTACCTTGCTCTTGAGCTGAAGACTGGTCCTGATGATAGCCATATTGATGTTGGGCGGTAGAATCCGGCTGTACGTATATATATTGCTGATTTGGAGCATCAAAATAGTAACAATTTCCATCAGAATCGTAATAAAATGGTCCAGTTGCCTGGGGAGGCGGCGCCTCCGGTGCCGGGGCGCCAGGCTGATCCTGCTGTTGTCGCGAATACTGAGGGTCAGGCACTGCATCATTCGGCAAAAATGGATTATGCCCTGGATTTTGACTAGTTGGAAGCGGATTCTGACCTGGGGGCGGACCCCCTAACTGCTGAGGTCGTGATCCAGTACCAGGGACCGAACGTACTGTATTCTGTCCAGAACCATACGAATGATGAGAATCAGGACTATTGGGTGCCCCCTGAGTACTCGACGCTTGCGGAGACGTCGGGCCGGCCACAGGAGTGCGGGATGACTGAGCCGCAGCAGAGGTTGAAGCCTGGGGCGAAGCCGAATTTGATAGGAAAGGGCGTCCGTTTTCAACATGTTTTTCGATCAAAAGATTTGTCATACGATCCACCAAACTTTGATAATAATCCGCAATTTTGTGCAGCCGACGTGGATCCCCTCTCGGTAAATTTGCCACCTCTGGATCCCGGACAACAGCTGCCGCCGCCGCCCAAATTTCCTCGTCCGACGGTAAAATAGACGTAGTAGCCTGGGGGGGAGGGGGACCTCCTGCCTCTTCACACGACATATTAACAATACAGACATGGTCCGTACCCGCATTCTGAGCATTTCCCCCCGCAGAATTTTGCCCGGGGGTAGGAACTGGCAAGGGGGGAGGTTGGGAATTCTGAGCCTGGGAAGGGGGTGGGGGAGGCTGATTTTGGGGGGGTCGCCCCCCGCTCTGCACCGACTGATTCCCCCCAGTAACAGGCGGACCAAAAGTATTATTCAACATTTGAGAAATTGCTGGAGCCGGTTTTGGGGCCCCCCGACCCGACCCCACCACCTGAGCGGCAGGCCGGTCTGTAGCCGGCCGCCACTGACTTTGACTGACCGGGACTGGATTTCGCACATGTGCCGTATGCTGATGTTGCGGCTGACCCCGCCAATTTTGCAAAGGGATGGTAGTAGGAATATACGGGATCCCCCAATGTCTATCCGGAGCCCCCCCACGAGTACCTGGAGGTACCCCATCACGCAAGGGAGGATCTGTATAATTTTCCATTTCGAACCTATCCCCCCGCTCCAAAACAGGCGCTTGTTCGCAGCAACGTTGACGAAAAACTAAATTTTCAACTTCAGCTGGCGCATCAAAATAAGGTAAAAATTCAAAAAGTCTTTGAATATCTTCTAAACGATCATCCAAAAAATTTTGAAACTTAGGCGCAAATTCTACCGGCATCTACCACATGACACGGTCGCCACATGTGAAGTTCGAGTCTACGTCTGTTAGTAAAATGTACTGGTTCTCAAATAAAACGAGTTGACTATCTATAATGTAGGATAAGACTAGATCACTAGGTAACTGTGTGGTGTGTGATGCCGATAGAAAATGCCCTAAGTCCGCCTAAG
>JASAND010008009.1:0-15351 GCA_030248195.1 Trissonchulus latispiculum | reverse complement strand
TTGTAATTCCGTATCCTTTCAGTTTTGTTTAAACCAATTTGTGAGACGCTAAATCGAAAGCTTTTGTTATGTCAAGATATGAAATATCTACAAATCAAGAGATTTTGCACAATTATCGAGAGTTTGTAGCATTAGCTAATAATCTTTTAGCTGTAAAGCCATGTTAATTGCCCGAAATAAATTTATTAACTTCTATAAAACGTATAATTACTTCATCCAAGACAGATCGAACACAGAAGACTTATATGTCGACAATTTTTCAAAGCATGTTTGTCTCCTTTCTAAATACCAGTGCCAACTTAGCAATTTTCCACTCCTCAGGAAGGACTGAATTTTCAAAGGAATACTGAAATACTTTGACAGTGGATAAGCTAAAATTTTCGCAAATGTCATTAAAAGCTACTGTGGAATACCATCTGGACCAGTACCAGTTCATTTTTCAAATGCTCTAAAACTTTAGCACAGCTAATGCCACAATGATATAACTAGCTTGACATCAGTTCTCTGCTCAAAGTTAAATACTGTATCATCATCTACAGAGTATACGGATGTAAAATAATCATTTCATGCATTAGCTGTAGTTAGGTAATCATATTTTCATGATTATTAATCACAGGAATTTCAAATTTTGGCATCATATTATGATCAAAACGTGTCCCGTCCCCAGACTCTAAAACCTTGCTCTCTACGCTATAGAAATCTTTTCGTTTCATACTATGAGAATACTTTGCTACAGCAACCCACCTTTTTATTACTCAAAGTTGGTTTTTTTACGATAGAATTTATGCATTCTCTTTTGTCACTTGTATGATTTATTGCTGCCATTGACCAATTACATTTATAGTTTGTTAAACCACATAAGGACGTACAGAGCTCAACGATTTCCAAAATTTTTGTTTTAAAAGCAATCTTTGCATTGCAAATGGAAGTACGATTTGGTTTCCTGAAATTCAAAAAGGTTTTTTTGTCCTTATCAGATCCTAGCTGAAAGGTCCATGTGTTCCTTTTATTTGAAAATGATCAGAAGTCGAACAAGAAGCAGTTTTATGCAAAGGTTAGCAAGACACTGTAAAGAATTAGTTTGTGGACAGCCTGCTAGCAGCATTCGCACGACCAATCCGTTGAGTATTTCTTACAGAAAATAAAACCTGGCGCTCCCCAGCTAAAATACATAATCTATAAAAACAGGACGAGGCACAGTGTCACAAAATGCGTACTTACTAATGTATGCCATCTTGTTGTTAATTTTGCATTCGCTACTACATTTTCTAACATTCATTTCACAATAGGACTCATTACAAAATTTACGTAGATATAATTATATATAGATAACTGTATATACAACTACATTATAGTGTTCTGATTAATAGTTCAGAATAAAAAGTAGTATTGAACCGTGTTGGTGATCGAAGGGCTTTCTTAACTCAGCCGGATTGAGGACTAAGTCGTAGCGATGAGCATTTCGGCCTGTTGGCCCGGCCCGGGCAAGGTTTTGGAGCGGGCCGGGCCGGGCCGGGGCCGAGAAATGTTTTAACTGCGGGCCGGAGCGGGCCGAAACGGGCCGGATCCACCCTCCAAAATGTTGTGAAATCACTAAAATTAGCTAGATATTTACGCATTCTGGTTAATTTACTGCATAGTTAACCATTTCGTAGCATAATTTAGCGATTCCACCATGCATTGAAGCCTTTGAATAAAATTGTTTTTGGCGGGACGGGCCGGGCCGAAAAATCCGACCCGTGCTCATCTCTACTAGGTCGCAACAAACTGACGGGAACGAATTTTGCACTTTTTGCACATTCGGAAGCAATTTTTATACATTTGGATGGATGGAAGCGTTTTGGATGAAAGTGACAGCGAAACGGTTCTATGCTATGCAACTTTCAGAAATAGTCATTAATTAGTTCAGCAAGTATATAAATTTGAAAATTAAAAAGGAGGCGATTCAACTTAAAATTAGAAATAAGTCTTCCATTAACCTAACAACAGAGTAATATCAAGAGCCTAATATATGTATCATACATGGGCAATGGATGCGACCGTGGCCTATACAGCCAACGAAAATTTTGCGCGGGGGTCAAAAAATTTCCAATTAGACTTGTTTATTGTAATTTTGCATGCATAAACTTTTATCAACTTTGTCAAGCGATTACTTTAGCTAAAAATCAGTATTCGGGGCAACTAAAAAGGCTCTCGGGGTATTTTTGTGCAAAACACATCTGTTAAAGGGCAATTCTACAGCGTGTGTAAAATGCCCCACAATAGCTGGAAAAGCATTGGTCGAATTTTCGCAAAAACTACATTTTCAATCATTACAGACAAAGAAATAACTGTTGGGTAATGATCAAGCCTCGAATAGCTGGCCTTAGTGTGACCTTCAAATCGACAAATTTAGTTTAATTTTACGGCCTGCGTAGCTCGAGAAGTGATGGATTATTAAACTTAAAATTAAATAGTTGCAGATCAAATCTCTTCAAACAAGTTAAGGACCCACAAGAACAGGGTTGGGCGAGACCAAAACTTCACCGGCTTTTGGGCAATTTTTTGGTGGCTCTTGGGGTTCTCGGGCCAGAACCCCAAGAACCCAATACAAAAATTCAAAACTAAACAGAAAGTCGAGAACCGCAAGAAGTCACAGTACCCTACGAACCATCAAAACTGATAGAATCCTGAGTAAAATTAAGAACCTTAAAAAAATGAAAGCTGTACACCACCAGGCACCCGAAAAATTCGGGCACCTGGCGGGGTTCGAACCCGCGTCCCTAGAACGTCTTCGAAGGCCCCTACAACACCCATAAAAACAAAAGATTCTGGAAAACAACTTCGATCAGAAAGCAGCATAAAGTGACTTTTATATTAACATGGGTCGTTGATTTTGAAAATTTCTTGACTGATCGAAGCAAAATGGCATGCGCCGAGGGCGCAAAATTTTACTCGAATGGCCTTTAGCAGCTCTAAACTTTTATAAAGCAATCTACTAAAGTTTGCTTCAGAAATGAACCTTTTTGGGTTTTAGGCGAGTTAGAAATGTTGTCTGGAGAAATATAATTGGAAGAAATATTTAAAACTGCATATAAGCCAAACGCAGTCTGCTAGCATTAAATGTTGATGAAGGCATTGAATTTTGAAAAATACAATGATGAAAATTAGCCGAATTATTCTGGTATGAAGCATAGTCCTGTTGAAATTAGCATTTCACAAAGAATATATCTGAGGGGGTAAACTTTGGAGTTTGTCAAGATTTGTCGAAACTTTTTATGGAACGCAAGTCAGTGGTCAAAAATATTTTCGTTATTTTCCTAAAAACATGAGCAAAAACACTGATTTGAACAGTGCTAACGAGCAGAGACGCGTTGCTCTTGACGAGGATACCAACAGTGCTGAACGAACAGCTCTGCGCGAGGGTTCCAACAGTGTTGAGCCCCGCGCAGAGGCGTGTTGCTCTGATCGCGGGTTCCAAAACTACTGAACCCTGCGCATGGACGCTCTGCTCCGCGCGAGAGTTCCAATAGTGCTGACCCCCGCGCAGGGACGCGTTGCCCTCTCACATGGACGCGCTGCCCTACGCGAGGCTTCCAGCTAACAGTATTTACCCCGCGCAGGGACGCGTTGGCCTGCGCGAGGGTTCCAAAATCTGTGCAGCTGATAAGTGCTGAACCCAATTTTCTGCGCGGCGTTTCGCGCTGCGCGGGGGTCATAAATCTTGTTGCGCACTGCGCGGGGGTATCGGATTCTGGCCTATACATGTATAGGCCCAGTATAGGCATTGCCCATGTGTGATATGTATAGATGAGAGCACGCTCTGACGTGCATCGTGCTACAAATAATTTGTGCACCTTATGGTTAAGTATTTTCTTATCAGTACCATGCCAGCAGACCTGGTTTCAGTTTGGCTCATTCTTGCATGAACCAGGAGAAACCTATGCTAAGTACGGTTAGCAAACCCAACCCAATACAGCCCTGCCGCGCCTGTGGGCGCGCCAGGAAAAAGATTCCTCTACAGAAATACTGGACAAAAACGCATCATCACAAAATACCAGGTCAAGTTGGCTACCACGGATATGAGTTTTTCCTTTAGACAGTGTATTGGCATGAACAGTTTTTCTCAAAAAATTTATAACGGCTTCGTTTCTAAGATCATTGCTGCATTGTGAATATAATATTTACCAATGCTATTTCAATTATTGACACTTGTCTTCTGCTGCAGCATAATGTTTTATGGCTAGCAACAAGACACATAAGGTATATCTAACCACATGATTAGCAGTCTACCTGCTAATTCATGTGTTTAAGCAGTAAACTTGTTTATAACATTTGTAAACAGTTTGCATTTAGAAGAACGACTACTATAGCTGAGTATGAACCAGTCTAATTACTCCTATGATGACTCCATTCTCAGTTCAACAATAGTCTTCTCAATCTATGCCATCGAGGGATGTGCTCAAATACTGGGGAATCTGTTAATTATTGTTACAATCATTAAATCTAACGTCCTACATTGCAAGGAATACTGTCTACCTTGCGCTCTTGCACTTGCTGACTTTACTGTGGGATTGGGACAACTATCCGCTGGTATCTACAGGAATTATCTAATACACTCTGGGAACGTTGTGCTCGTTAGCAAATGGGACTGTATTAAGACGATGCACAATCTATGCTTTCTGATGGGCGGTTTTTCTGTGCCAACGATGCTGTTGCTTGTCTCGATAGACCGACTGGTTGCCTGTGCCAGCATAACGGCCTACTCGAAGCTGACGGCAAAGCGAATTGGTGCACTAAGTGTGGTGCCTTTTGCGATTGCAATTTCATTCACACTTCTCGCTTTTGTTACAAGCTATGACACCCCGCGAAACGCTGAGTACCCAAAAATCTGTCTTACTGCCTGGGCGGTGCTACCCTGGATGGACAAACTGTGGACATGGTATCAGTTTTCGGTGGGACTTTGCAGTGTCATAGTCTACGCAATTGCAATGATGGCTCTGCGTTTTGGTGCAGACGAAACACTGACAGAATTACTGCAGAGAAACAAAGAGCGACAGCTTAAAGTAACAAGGATGCTAGTATTTGTGATAGTCTGTACATTTTTCCTGCAAACGCTGCCCCTGTTTACAATGGCAATCACCTCAGGCCTGTTGTCCAAGGAAGTTATCGTTATTTTGGTGCCAGTGTGCTGGATCATAATGAACATTAATTCAGCCAACAACATCATCATATATATCATCAAAAACAAGGAAATCAGAAACTCCATGATTGCACTTTTTTACCGTCCCATTGGCCAAAACAAAATCAGTCAAAAGAAAGTTGGACCGAAAAAGCAAATGTTCAGTCCAGTAAAAAGTGTTACCAGCTAACATAATTTCTTTTGAATTTTGAGGACTACATGTTCTGCTGAATGTTTGGTCACACAAAGAGTACTTAATATTGTACAACTATGTTATCTGAGCAAAAACTCTGCCCTGTTCGCTACTGGCTGACCCCCCGGTAGTCAGACCCTAGTAACACCCCCGCAAATTAGTATATAGTCGAACCTGGGGGACCCTTACGTGCTGCCATGATTTCTACATGCTAGCGCTCAAGACGTGATACTCTTATAATTATGTACTCTTAGCTATACCAAGAGTACATGATTGTTATAGTAAGAAACTCTTACGCTATCATGTACAAATTATGTAGGTATGCCCGGTGCGTTAAGTCGGGTCCCCACTTTGCCCTAATTACACACTTTCATATAAGCGTGTGTCTGCTCGCTGATTGGCCTACTAACCTAAGTCTTACGGTAAGTAGTTTATTAGTAATTTATATCAAGAGTACATAAAATACGAGTGTGCCACTAGGCACACTCTATGTTATCAGAGCAAAACTATGCTCTGCTCGCTAACGGCCCACCTCCCCGTAAATCAGTACCTACTCGAAACGGGGATACGCTCACTTACTCTATGTTTATGTGCTTAAGCTCGAAAACACAAGCAGCGTGTTAGCAAATTTCGTGCCTGCTTCCAGCTTTAGAATAGTGCTCGGAACGGTTCCACTGGAACCGGTAGAACCGGAACCGGAACCGGAAGGATTTTTGGAACCGGAACCGGTAGCATTTGGAACCGGAACCGGTAGCATTTGGAACCGGACCGGTTCCAGTGTAATTTGTCTCAGATGATTTGAAAAATGTAACCAAAAATTCAGTTTTCAGCCTGCAAATTTTCAAAATTTCTCTAGCCTTTAAATGTGAACTTTTAGTAAGGAAATTCAGAAAATTTCTTTATCCTTTGAATGTGGTTTCCTGGAAGTTTACTCCAGTAAGTAAGAGTATAACTTTTTCTTGTAAACATGTTGGTAAGTTACGCAATTACTTTTGAGCTGATTTTTTTGGAGTCATCAACTTTGAAGCATTAATACTAATTGCCTACTTCTAGTTAAAAAACCATCTTTACATCAAAATATAGCTTACGATAGTCTTTTTCTAATAGATACCTGGAAACTAACATTGATGTCTAAAGTTTTCACTGAATATTAGAATTGGTCATATAGATTTCCGCATAATCTCGCAGTAGAGACAACGATAACGAGAACCTGGCCGAAAACTGTCTTCAGATTTGTTTTCAGCAAACTCTGAAACTTTCTGTACTACATATACAACGTTTCAGGAAAATCGTAGAAAAAATTTTGCTGCAGATTGGCGAATAATTTGTTGAAATGCATCTGTGCTAAATTTCAGCAAAATCGTTTACAAACTGGAAGTTACACAGAAGGATTCGTCCACTTTCCTAATACCGGCAGCCTGCATTGGAGATGAAATAAAATGTTCATTAATGAATGAAACCGATTATTAATAATTAATGAAATGAATCTTCATTTCTAGTCCTATAGTCATTTTGTTTAAAATTTTTCAAACGTTTAGAAGTTTCTTTTTCAAAATTCTCAAATGGTGAAAAGTTGGAAAGGATTGCGAAAGGAAATTTTATTATTTCAACACTTGCCACGCATGTATGCAGTCACTTTTAACCCTCCCAGTTTTAACCCTTTTAATTCTTTTAGCGAATGCACAGAGTTAATTTTAACTCTGCCAGCTTTAACTCTTTTAACCTTTATTTTTAACCCTGCAGAGTTAAGATTTAAAAACAGGAAGAGTAAAATTTAACAATGCGCATTCATGGAAAGGGTTAAAAACTTCCTCTCATCTATTCTACTCTTCCCATTCGCGAAAAGGAACTTAGTACACAGTAAAGTCGCAAAAGTGGTCATTTTTACTGGAATCAGGGCACCAAAATGAAAACAAACATTATTTAAAAGCATTGAGCTATTTCTAACGGTTAAGTTAGTATATAGGCCAGAACGGTTGCCAGTTTAATGAAATTAGTTTATTCAAGTACAAGACAATTTTGGTTTATTTAAACTTGTTCTATTGCACATTTTACCACCTCAAATTTGTTATTTGCCAACATCAATTAGATATTAGATAAAGTTTATTGCGAAAACTGGAGATTATACCGAAAATCAATTCTGCAGTTTTGAGATTGCATGTAAAGATCGAAGGTTTATGATTGAATAGTGTATCAGAAATTTCACAAGTCGCATATAATGAGGTGAATCGTAAATGTACTCGTTGTAAGCATTAAATTATATGTAGATCTTTTTCCAACTCCAAATATCGACAAAATTATATATAGGGTTTCAAAAACACGGCATAGATAAATAGACACCAAGACATTAAAATTAGTTTTGATGTTATTTACATTTATGATTTGTGCTATGCAGCGCAATTATTTTGCGAATGCAGATTATATAATCTTTTGAATCTTATGAATTCAAGCTTAATATACTAGTCTTAACCTTATGTCTGTCTTATATTACAGATACCTGGACTCCAATTTATCGCGATTGGCGGGATATTGTTAGCTCTAAAAAGCGAAAAAAATTAAAAATTTCGAAAAAGGGAACAAGTGTTTCTTCAACCTGCCTCTGCTGAACCATCTTGCTAAACCTGCCGCTGCTTTAATGTAAAAAACATGAATATATACTTTGAACCCGCAAGATAGAGCATTGCGAGAAATTAACAAAATTCTTGGTCAATTATCAAACAAAATAAATACGAGAACCAGCTAATTAGTGCCTGTGGCATGCCGTGAATGCTTAAATCGTATACGGTTGAACATAATATTACCATGGTACGCAGAAATGAGTTTAGGATTCAAATGTTTTACATATTCATTACACTTTTTGACACATTTTAACACTATTAAACACAGGAGTAAAAATTAATTACTTTTTACACGTAAATTAATAACCTTAAGCATATAACAACGTTGGGTCATAATGTTTTGATCCAATTTATATAAAAAAATTAAAATATTTTGAATTATAAGCGTTTTATAAAAATCTCAATTGGAACCGGAAGCTAGAACCGGAACCGGAACCGGAACCGGTGCTCTGGAACCGGAACCGGTTTCAAAAATCGGAACCGGTCCGAGCACTACTTTAGAACACAAACATAGCGCACAAAATTCTTTGTAGTGATGGGTCTAATTTGCGGGAGGGGTGGGCCGTAAGGGAGCAGAGCATAGTTTTTGCTCTGATAACATAGAGCTTGCCTAGTGGCATACTCTTATCATTCATGCATAGCACTCTTGTTTATATTCATTGTTTATAACGTTAATTAGGTTAATGCAATTAAAGACTAATTCGACAACTTTGTAGCATGTTTCTGTTCTTTCCAATGAATTAAAAATTGTTGCACGTTACATTCCTACGAATTTTTGTATTGTGCAGCAGTTTTTATATCATGGGAAAGAGCAAGAAATGCCTGAAGGTTGTCGAAGTAATTTTTGTACCGGTGGAGCGGAATAACTTCCCCGGTGTTGTAGTTTGAAATGCATGTACACCATTGTTATGCACTGGTGTTTCTCCGATCTTCAATACAGTTGTAAATTTATTTTTGGAAGTAACAAAAGGTGTCGATAGCGCTTTGGCATTTAGAAGAATTAGAACTAAATCTATTACAGCAGTTTCAATGAACTTTAGCAAATATATGTTTTAAAATTTAAAAACACGACGTGGGGTTATTTGTTTCTTGAATCCTCCGCAGTTATTATCGATGAGTGAAAGGCAGACATGTGCAGGAGGGGAAATTCTGGGGGTGAACCGGCAACCGGGGGCCGCCGGAAAACCGGATATATATATATATATATATATATATATAGGTATATATATACATATATATATATATATATATATATGTGTGTGTGTGTATATATATGTATATATATATATATATATATATACATATATATACATATATATATATATATATGACGAAGCCTAGTAGTCAAATAAGCCATTTAGTCAATTAGTGTTTGACTACTTGGCCAAAAGTCTCGCAATATTTTAGCCATTTAGTAAAATGACGACAGTGATTTAGCTATTTAGCTAAATGGCCAGCAGCTCGTAGCCTAGTTGTCAAATGACAGTTGATGACTATTTATTGACGATCATACGTTAGTTACTAATTTTCTACTTACTAATTGCAAGTACATATAACTTAATATTATTTAAATACAAGGTAGTAGACTTTTCAGTGTTTTGTAAGTAATATTAATGCATGGACAGCTTTGAAAAATAAAATCAAGTTTTTCAATTTATGAACATTAAAAATTTAATGATTTTTCTTTGATTTATGTCCGGGGGTTCTAGTATCATTTCGAATTTCTAAAAGTTTCAACAAGATAATTTAGACATGTACTCAAATTCCAAAAAATTCCATTAAGGGATTATATATTAGAAATTTAAGCATTCTACAATCCACATGTTTTTCCTATAACTTGAAACAATAGACTTACTACTATCAAGAGTACATAATGATAAGAGTATGACAAGCCTAACACTCTATGCAGTTAAAGGGCAAAAAATAACACAAGCACTGGAAAATCACAGAAAGAGACTATCAGAAAATAAACACGTCACTAGGCAGCAAAACAGAAAATTAAACTAAGAAAATTCACTGGGAGACTGCAAGGGAATCAGGCGTCTGACTGGGACTCCAAGCGACGCGTGGGCGGCACTTCAAAGGGCTCCAGACGGAGTCAGGCGCCTGATAATGGTTTAAGCGATGCGGGGGCGGGGAAAAAAGTTAATGCAAAGGTATGCAATTGGAATTGACGTCAATTGCAAACCGAAAGGGACCCAAACAACAAATATGGATATGCAAGCACGGAAAAAGGAAAGACAGGGCCAGCCCAGTCAAACAAAAATTGGGGGGGAGACAAATGTTGCTGATAATAGGTGTATTGGGGGGGTAAATTCTTGGGGTGGGGGGCTCTAACAAAGATTTTTGGACTAGGGGGGGTATCAAAAAATTGAGAAAAATAATTTAGGGGAGTGGGGAAATCGGGAAAAATATTTAGGGAAAAAGAAAATGGGAAAAAGAGCCTAGGCCGGGCAGCCTAATGTAAAATATGGGCAGAGCTTAGGGATTTAAACCGCTGAGCTCACACGCCAAATTTTACGTGGAACTGTGCGCAAAGAACGCTGACCGTCGACTGCGGGTGGAGATGTTTACTCCAGGCGGCTCTTTTCCACCGACTTGCCTCGCCAAGGGGGAACAGACAATTTTGGGGGACGCCAACGGGGCGCCAGACAGAATGGGGGACACGCACGCAAAGTTTAAGCTCAGTTATAAATCAGTTCCGGGCTATTCCCAGAGCTCTACCTAGCTAGTAAACGAGATCCGTCTATTTAAAATTAGTAAATAAAGTTAGGTAAGTAAACAGATAGACAACTGGCAAATTTAATAGGAGGCTCGCAGGAAAATAACAACAATAAAAATACCTTCCGGGCTATCCGGAGGGGACAAGGCAACACAGCGGGCTACCCGCAATACAGACAAGAATAGGGATAACAGGAGGGGGAAACAAGCAAAAGGACAGGGAACCAGCAACCACGGGAGGGCAGGGAGGAAATTAACAAAATTATAGGTGGGGAGTTAGCTAGAAAGGTAGACTCGGGGGAACGGGGACAACCCCGCGAAGTTAGGAAAGGAAAGGGGAAGGGAGAGTTAGGAGTTAGAACGAAAAGAAATTGAAAGGGGTTAAAAGTAAAAGGGGAATTAGAAAAGGTCAGTAAAGGGTAATTTTCAAAGGAAAAAATGAAAACACACACTCACGATTTAGGTGTAGACTTACAATGGGTGGGGCCCCCAACTCTCAAGACCGACTGCTCAGTAACTTGAAAAACTCCCAACTGAAGGAAAGATGACGTAAGCGTCAGTAGTAGGAAATTGCAAAAGCTGGCCCCTCAGCCTCAGCTATATCCCCTTAATCCCTTAATCTACCCCGCTGAGGGGCCAGCTCTTGCAATCCGTTTTATGGGTTTAACGATTATCGCCTACATATATCTCAGGATAAAAGGGGCCAGCTCTTGCAATTCGTTTTATGGGTTTAGGGATTATCCCCTACATATATCTTTTTCTCGAAATACCTCTGACTACGGAGTGCAAAATAATCCTGTTAGTAGGCTGGTCTTCGAAAACACGTCTACCAATTAAATCTATCATGTAACCCAGGTTTGTTAAGTATTTCAGCATTGACTATTTTCCAGAATCTTGCGAATCCTTAATTATTCCAAATAGCATGTGATTTAATTAAAAATAACACATCACCCAGACTAATATAAGTAAAGTTACCCAAACACGATTCAGGTTGGTTTGTGTAAGCGCTCAAAATATATAGACAGATAGAGTAACTGGTTAGAAAATAGAAATACAGCTGCTGTACTTATAGTACACAAATTAATTGTGCGGTCCCCCGCGTCTTGCGCGTTCTCTTCCTACGCCTGAGGGACGCCAGAAATGAGGATAATTCTCTAATACCATTGATACTACCACGCCATTAGTAAGGCCCATTCTTTCCTGCAGGTTGTGACATTCTGCAAGGAAGGCATGTCGATAAGCCGCTGAAACTGGACGATTTGATCTTCGGGCTAATGAGAGGAAGCCTCCGTCTTCAATTTCTTCATAGTAGGATGGAGGTTACTGTGCATTAACGGTCTAAAAATAGCAAAAACCAATAAACCCAAGGCAGGTCGGTGGTAAGAAGCATTAACTGTAGTAGTTGGACTGTCCACGTGAAAAGACGATAAGAATTGCCTTTTATTAGAATCCGAAATCAGGGTGCTTTAGTTTATAAGTGAAGTACTGTACATTTGTTCCAAAAACTAATTTTTATTACAAAAAGGGAAATTGTGTTTTTGTTAAAACAATCTTATTATTTTCTGAGTCATAGTGAATGCTTAGAATCCAAATCATTAAACAGTAACAATTATGCAACTAGAAAACTTGATATCTTTATATAAGGTGAAAGCGGACAGAAAGAAAGGTGTTTTAGAGTAGAATTAAATTATTGCGCTTACATCCAATAGGATTGATTGTCCATCAGGTAGAACAAAGGAAGTAAAGTCAGCTCGACACTGCGGACACTGTGCTTTTCTATTTCCCCATTCGTTCACACAGTACGGATGAAATATGTGCGTACAGCTGCTTACAAACGCCGACTCTTCTATCGGTAACCTAAAGAGACATACGCCGCAACGAACACGATCCGTTGAATTAGAGTCACTGTCGGACTGAGTTCCTGAGGTTGATGGCTGATCAGATTGTGAACTAGGTACGTTCTCGGTTTCTAAATTAGTATCAGTCACCTGTAAATTTGCAGAATGCATCGGAACAGAGGAAGGCTGTTGGTCGTCCTCGTCGTCCAAAGCATGTGTGGGTAAAAATGTGTCACGAGGGCCAGGTAAATTGGCTCCAGACGTATGTCCAGAAGTAGACGGCTGATCAGAAAAAACATTAGGCACGTTGATGTTATTAATATTTTGGGTCTGCAAATTCATATTATGTAGAGGAAAAGTCGGAGATGGTTGGTCATCCATAGCATATGCGGAAACGAAGATTTCACGAGTACGAGATAAGTTAGCAGCGCCACCAGAGCGTTCTGAAGTAGCACGCATCGAAGTCGCAGCTCCCGTAGAATTAATTTTGTGATGAATAGAACTAAGCGTAGATACAGTAGTCCTTCGAACGCGATGCGAAGGACCGGCTTCATCAGAAGAGACGATCGGACCGGTTTCAGTAGAGCCTGTAGCACCAATCATCGTAATCGGTTGATGATCTTGACGAGTCGTATCGGGCAAATTGAAATCCGATTCCATAGGGTTGGACGTTTCGCTGGTGTATTCCTCATTAAACAGTGAGGACATGGATAAACGGTTAAGATCTGATGGTAAACTTTATTAGACGAAGTTCCCGCACTGCTAATATTGGAGTAACTTCCAACTGCCCGATCTTGCATTCCTATTCCAGAAGTTACGTCAGAGTAACTTTCAGTAACACGGGCGTTAATTCCATTTCCAGAAGAGACGGGCTGTCCATTTAAGCCCATCGAAAACGTGCATCCGGCAGGTAATTCCATTGTGAATGTAAATTGATAGCGATGGTGACCATTTCTGCTCGAATTGCTTTCGGAGCAGAAAAACGAAAAAATAAGCCAAAGTAGCAGCATTAGAAACACAACCAGACAAGGCAAAAGTCGAAGCAAACTAGTAGTTCTTAGTTTATGTACAACTGACATAGCCAAAAATCCCAAAATGGTACAAATGTGTTACCTAAAGTAATAAATTTAGTTTTTATAAAGGTACTGCATAGTCCAAACTTCAAAATATTTGAGTTAAGTTTCCAAAAGAAGATGAAAAAGTTTTCTGAGAAACTAAAAGACAGTCACGGTCCATCTCACTGCCACTCTAAAAAAGTAGTAAAATCGAGAGCAAGCGCGCAATTACTAGTTAAACGCAATCTGCTTCAAGCAACTGCTGCAAATTAATTTTCCTAATGCTTAAACGAATGCTTTGCTGAGACGAATTCCTAATTGCCTGGTTTGGCGAAAGTTGGTTTCAGAACAAATATAAGACGGAACATAGCTATTTTCTTTGGGCTAGCTAAGGTAAAAAGGGAGAATTCACGAATTTTGTTTGCATCAATAGAATTTACACTTATTAAAATTATTACGTATTTAGTATTTTATTTATATATCATATTATATTATATTTATATTATAATAAAATATTTACGTGCTGTCCTTTGCAGAAACCTTAAATAAGTTAAATGATAGATTTTTATTCTATAGTTTCAACATTGTAGATATAACTGCAGTCCCAAATCATTGAATACACGACGGCGCGCCAGGTAGTATAAGACAAATAGTAAGTGAGTTATATATAATAACAGCAAAATAGACAACCAAACAAAATATACTACAACAAATTTAGAATAATAAAAGTTTAGTGATATGCGTCCATCAAAATACTCTACGAAAATAGCAGGCCATATTATACTCAACGCAAGTCTGCTAGCTTTAACGGGTCAGACCAATTTTAATGCAGTGTGGGTTAGTGACAGCTGTTGTAAACAAATGTGCTTTAGCATCAACTTGACTAGCATATCATTCTATTGTTTACTCACTTAAAGCTACTCTAAGCTAGTGAAACTTGATACTTCACGTTGTTTCTATATAGAAGCTTTAGTATTTGTTAGGCTATAGTATAACAAAGTGAGTTGCTATATGCGTCTGTCAAAAGATTCTGATCCCCATTGCTGGCTGACATTCATGATTTTTGACATTCCGAAAACGCAACGTTGTGAATTCCCAAACTCGGAAATTAAGTGAAATTCTTCAAGCTAAATTCCTGATGTTTCGTTGTAGATTCCAAAAATCCGAAAATAAGTGAAGTGCTTCGAGCTAAGTTCCTGACGTTTCGCTATAGATTCCAAAATTTCCGCAGCAGCCTGGAGTCATTATAAACTATTTTGTGAACTTTGTGAAGTCAATTTTGTGATTATGTTGTAAACCCGGTTGTGCGTCTCCCCTCCCCCCTTTCCCTTCTTTCTTCTAACTGTTACTCTAACTGTACTCTAAACTCTAACTGTTACCGAAAATAAGTGAAGTTCATCGAGCTAAATTCCCGACGTTTCGTTGTATATAGATTCCAAAAATCCGAAAATAAGTGAAGTTCTTTGAGCTAATTTGTTGATTTTTCGTTCTACATTCCGAAACACGGAAATTAAGTGAAATTTTTTGAAAATTTTCCTCGGAATGTCAGCCAGCAATGGGGATCAGAATCTTTTGACAGACGCAATATAGCTTGCGTTCTGGCCTACTGTATGTTAAAGTAAGCTAGCAGCAAGCAGCTGTTTCCAACTCGTTTTATACTAAAGCAGCTTAGATGTTTCAAACATTGCTGCCTTGGGTTTTGGTACTTATGGCCCGCTAATTTCGCAGAGATATTTGACGCATGCAATAATAAACACATTAATAT
>JASAND010008007.1:42500-60788 GCA_030248195.1 Trissonchulus latispiculum | reverse complement strand
ATAACTGTGCTGTCTTGTCTATATTTTTGGAACTAATAGACGAGACAGTCCCACGAGCGAAACCCATAAATTACATAGAATAAAACCCGGGTTTCAGGCTCAACCCTCCTCATCGAGTAGGGTTGAGATTTAGCCACATTAACCCAAATTTAACCCAAGTTTTTAAACCCGGGTTTCATAATAACATTGGGTCTCCACTTAACCCCAATTTAACCCAAAACCCAGTTATGAAACCTGGGTTTCAAAAACCCAGTTCTAACCCAACTTTGATTCCATCGGGTTTGGGTTGAAAACCCATTTTTAACCTAGGTTTAGCTCGAAACCCGGGTTTGGGCCTTTGATAACATCGGCCCCTGAATAATAAAGACAAAGCGAAATTATATATAAGTTCCCCAACTAAAATACTGTTTGTTACTACCTAACGGATTATGATAATAGTTTAGTCATCAGGATTTTTCTAGAATACCTACCTATATAATATTAGTTTGTCAAATTTTTTGAGCAAACATTTCCAGTTGCGAATTGACGAATTTCTTGAGCAAACATTTCCAGTTTCGAACAATGGTTGACCTTATGTACCATTCACTAAAGGAACACATACAATCAAGGCATTTAAACTTTGCAAAAACGGCACGAACAGCAGTCTGTATGCTGAGCTATTTAGTACGTCCGCTTACTGAAAGCGAGAAATACAAGTAGAAAGCTCTACAAAAAGAGAAAAAGTCTTATGATTACTTTTCTGGATATAACCTAATAGAACAAGTTTAGTCAAACGCCCATTTTAACTGAGATTACTAATCGTGAAGAAGGACACTCAGCGAAAATAAGCAATTTTTTTAAATCACCAAACACGAAACCTATTTTTTCGATCATCTTTCAATAAAATTCCCTGAATTTTAGTGACTACATCAACAAGAGATACCCGCAACTACCCGCGCTGGTAGCCTGTGGGTAGCAAAATTTCTATTACCCGCGGGTACCCGCGGGTACCCGTGGGTACCCGCTACCCACTTCCAAATCAAGTCGCGTTTTCGAAATTTTTCACCAAACCATGCAGCATTAGTTTAAATCATTTACAAACATCGTTAGTTGTTTTTAATTGTCAAACTGATTTGGGGTTAGTCAAGCTAATGTTGCCATTTTCAAATTGCCAAACAGGTCAGTTTATCGAAAATCACTTTGTCAGTACCACGAATTGCCCACATCTGGCAGGGCGCAGCTTTCCGGGTTCACTTCGTCGAAATTGAATAGCATCGAAAGACCAACAAATCATTTTTGGACCAGCTTCTGATTGGCTGCACCGGGACATCCCCATGAGACTCTTTCTGCTTTTTTTGGACTACGCTTCAGTGCCCATATGGAAGGTTGAAGTGTTGAACTAAGGGCCTATTTCTTTAAAGATTAAAATGGTCGGATTAAACGGATTAAGAATCAGCCGGATAAAATTTTAATTTATATTTCTTTAATGCAGGATTAAACGGATTAAAATTAACTCGTTTAATCCGACCATTTTTAATCCGCGGATTAAACGAGTTGATTTTAATCCATTTAATCCGCCATTAAAGAAACAGCGATTAAAAATTTTAATCCGCCAACTTTTAATCCGTTTAATCCGCGTAGCTGCACGTGGATTAAAAGTTAGTTGAAAATGCAGGCGGAGGATTAAACGGATTTAAATTAATCTTTAAAGAAACAGCGATTAAGCAGGTCGGATTAAAATTAACTCGATGAGTTTTTAATCCGAAGTGTGAATAAAGAAACAGGATTGGAATAAAATTTTAATCCTAGGCGCATTAAAGAAATAGGATTAAATTTAATCCGTTTAACTCGTTTAACTCGCTGGATTAAATTTTAATCCGTTTAAGCCGAGGTGCTATTTCTTTAATGCGGATTAATTTTAATCTAATCCGTTTAATCTTTAAAGAAATAGGGCCTTAGAAATGAAAGATGGAAGAAATGTGTCCAAGGCTGAGGTCAGAATCGACACGCCGAGCGGGCAATCTACAATCCTGAACAAAACCTGAAAGACCAAAAAGACAGAAATAATCTTCTTAAGGTGATAAGAACACTTAAGGTGGTGATTCCTTTTGGAGACATCAACTTTGAACCCTTATTACTCATTCATTACTTGGAGTTAAGAAATTATTTTTATATCAAAATGGAGCTTAGCATTTTCTCTTTCTAATGACTGCAATGAAACTAACTTCAGTTTTCGGAAACTATTTACTAGATTTTCGAAGTACTTTAATTTTCCAGGTTTTTTGCAGACTATGTAAAGTAAATTTTTTCGTGAGGTATCGGCTATATCATTCGATACCACTATCAAATAGCTGGGGACCCTTTTTTAATTATTATGAAACCGCTCTTCGTTATAAAGAAACTAGCTAAAATGTTTGCGCAACCTGCATTTTGCCTACTTTTCCAAACTTTAGCAAGCGGCCACTTTAGCTAGAAAGCAGCAATCGGGGCAACTAAAAAAGGGTCCCTGGGTATTTTTGTGTAAAACACGTCTAGTAAGTGGCAACACTCTAGCTTGCACAGTAAAGCTGCACAATCGCTGGAAAAAATTTGATCATGTTTTGCAAAAACTACATTTTTATGATAGCAGCTCACGGAATAGCAGCTTGAAGACTATCATGCCTTGGATAATCGACCGAATGCAACGAATGTAGTTGCCTTGGGAGTGACTGAAATAACCGTACGGTAGCTTGCTCGGGGATCACGTTTTCTGTCCGTGATCTTCTCCTCTCCGCCTCTCGACTGCGGTCTGCGGGGAGGACCACTTACGGGCCGCAGTGCGTGCCTAATAGTGGTGAGCCACTTGCAAAAAAAATAAATTCCGGTTACTAGGCACTCATAAAATGGGCATTTGGACGCTGTATTGATTGAGTATAAATAAGTCAACCTTGTCCTTAACATGTGGCAGTAATTTTGAAAGAAACTGATTTCCTCAAAAATGGTCATTTTTTGACCCTAAAACAGTTTTTTGCTTATACCGACTTAACCACTGGAGACAGCTCAAAAGTTGTAAGAGCAAAATTGTTCGTTTTCGTGTCCTCTTTCCAGCCATAGCAACCAATCCCGTGTCTTGTCTACTTATTGGGACGCCTAAGGCGAAAAACCAAAACTTTTTTATCTTTTGGCCTAAAAATGCGGGACTGGTCCCAGAATGTTAAAGAGCACGGAAATAGGTTATTACGCAAGTTTTAGCCATTTACGTAAAGGATTAAAGCCGTATGAGTCAAAAATACCCGAAAGGAAACCAGCACCTTAAGTTCGGAAACATTAGGCTCTTAATGTTTTAGGCGGATACGGTTATAACGGCCATCAATGTTTCACCAGCAGATATGAAAGCCTAACATGCATAAACAATAAATAATTGACAGTTTATAATTTGTGTAAAATTAGAAAAATAGTTGATCAGAGAAAAATGATCTAAAGAATTGGTTGGAGTATGAAAATAGAATAAAGTCCTTGATTATAGGTATATAATAAAATATAACAGATTAGTTTTCACTTCCAACTCCTAATTAAGAAAGAAAAAGTTGTCAACACAATTAATCAGTTGCATTGATAAAACTCTTGCCCATACCGGCTGGCTTTATTCAAAATCAGCAACAATTTCTCCACGTGGTCAATGAGGCTGCACTCTACTGCACTCTGTATGTATAGTTAGACAGTTCAACGCACAAGTGCATTGCACACAACAAGTGGAGTGAGATAACTCTCAAGTATCCCATTGCAATGTACATGAACCTAATTAAAGTATGAAAGGAAACTGCACACCACCAGGGACCCGAAAAAAATTGGGCACCTGGCAGGACTCGAACCTGCGGTCTTCTGCTCAACGCGCAGACGCTCTAAGAATCAAGGGCGTACCTTTTTATCCTAAGTGAAACTAGTATAGGTTGTTGCACAACATAGAGTGCACTAGCTGATTTACAGGCACGCTAAGCGAAACTGCGAGGGGTTGTGATGCACGAGCGAAGCGAGTGCATTACAAACCCGAGTGTTTCGTGAAAGCTTGCACGAGAATTTTTTGTGGTACGAGGGCGGAGCGAAGCGGAGCCCGAGTACCACAAAGGAATTCGAGTGCTAAGCTTTACGAAACACTCGGGTTTCACAACCCCTTGCAGTTTTGCTTGGCGTGTCCGTAACTTAGATGATGCGCGAGAAATTGTGCAACAACTTAGTTGTGAAATAGCTTAGTTCAAATTTAAAATACCGGAAATTTGACTTAGACTTGGCGTGCTCAGCTTTTGCCTCAGTGAGTATGTGGAGAACGTTTACTTCAGCAATGTTTTAATAAGGAATCCATTCTGGACCGTATATGGTTGCTTTGAAACAGTTACTAAAATATTGATTCATTTGTCGTTTGGTTGTTTTTAATAGTGTTCACAGATACCTAATTTGCATACTGATTTGCATTCTTTTGGGTATAAAAGGCAGCTGAACGTGCGCGCGTTGTCAATCGCAGCAGTGAGCAGCTACAAATTTTGGTTGTGAAGAACGCTACAGCGTGCTTCACAACTGTAGTTGTGAAGCACGGTACAGCGTTACAGCATTACATTTACTAAGCAGCCTTACATTAGGCTGCCCGGTCACAGGGTCCCGGTGTTATTTTTGTAAAGTGCTGCTAAATTTTTGTCCCCCCAAAACTTGAAAATTTTTTCTGACCCCTCCCTCTCCAAGAATTTTTTCTAGGAAGAATACTAAGACTATTCCCCCAATTCCCCTGATTATGATGCTTATGCAGCTGAAATGCGTTTGGCGTCCCCTTACTCACCCCTGGCTCGATCCCAATACCAACAACACCGTTTCTCACACCCCCAAAACCCTCGTCCTAGGTATAACCATAGGTCTGGCTATAATTATCGTTCCAATTTCGGCCCTCGCCCCAATAGCCTTAATCCCCGATCCCCCGGCCCAGATTGCATTTTTGCTGCACTAGCGAAAGGACAAGGATGGCTTGACCTGACCGGATACGTGCGGTCGATAACCTTGAAGCCAACCACTCTGTCTTTTTACGTATGTTGAATAAGCTGCCACCCCGTGCCATGTCCTGTTTGATCAGCAAGGTGGTGCCCAGAACGACCTCCACTCCAACCCCTATCCAATAGCCAGAAGCACCCTAGTCTTTTTGAGAACTAGGGAAACGCCAAATAGGGGCCCATCAGTACAACCTGGAGGGCGCCCCCGGCCAACCTGAAATGCTGTAAATATGGTCCTCGTATCCCACGGTACCAACCCCTGGACGGATAATATGAGCTCAGCTAAACCGGAGTCCTCTGCCCTCCACCTCAAGAATTCCATCGAACTGATTCTATATCTGGATCCGCTTTTTGAACACCCCGCCCCCAACCGGCTACCAGATGCTTAGCATGTTCGACCAAATGGTCGGAGCTCCCTACCCTTTCCGACTTTGCCTTTCCTTTCTTGAGCCCAAAAATGCCCTGGTTTGCCAGTGGAGGCCCACAGCGGAGATGGTTAATATGTACGGAGGATTTTCCCTGTGGCGGAAATTCTATCCGGTACGGTAATGGCCACCTTCGTCCCAATTGGTGTTGGTCCCAATGGAAACAAACGGTTGGTCTCCAAACTGTCTCTGCTAAATACGCAGAGATTTAACAAACCCAATTGTAAATATTGCCTAAGGAGGAAACGTCATCGGAAGCGACGCCAAGTCTGGTACACCTCTCGCGAACTGGTTATGGCGGCTATCCCGGTGGTGGGAATCTTGCCCGGGATGGCCAAGGCGCTCTTCGCCTTTACAAATATTGAAATCGGTAGCGGAAACAGCAGAAGCCTTTTGGAGATGGGGGAGCCTCGTCTCGCGAAAACTTCCCCCCCCCGACTGCCTGTACCCAAAACCAACCGCCATTTCTAATCCTTACCCACTCCCAACCACCCACCCACTTCAGAGAATGCTGACCAAAATCAGGAATGCCACCTACCCCAGGACTTCGACCCACTCTTTACGGGGGGCAAACCTGGTGCTCTTGGGCGAAAAGTTAAAAGTTAAAACCCTCCCGCCATTGCTACAAAGGTCCGACAGCAAAGAAAAAGGTACAAGTGGACTTTATCGGCAACGTTCCCCAATTTAATGATCCACTGATGACTACTGAAATTCCGCCCAAACAAAACCGTAAAAATGTACCTATATCCGACAACGCACGTACATATTCCCCCCTTAAGCTTAGATTAATTTTATTGTTTACTAATATAAGCAGTTTATCTTGAATTGGTTATGTTCTCATTAGCATCTATCCCGCTGTCGCCACATACTCTTAAATTTTGTCGACATCCCTTGAATTTTACTCAATATTGATTGAGCCCAATGTTGAGCCGCTTGGCGCTTGCTAGGCATTGATGCCAAGCGGATAATATATGTTACTTGTTCCATTTTTGTTACCATGGTATAGCTAATTATTTAGCAAACTCCACTATGATACCACACCACATCAAGTTTTGAATGTTCCCATTTTGGGAACAATGGCAATAAATGACTACAGAGTTTTTTGTTGTTGGTTTTTCCAGGACAGCTGGTTACTGTAATTTGAAGAGCGAGCAGTCTTAGGGGCTTTTTTGTGCTTCTGAAGCGGTATTGGTATATAGTAGCACGTAGCAGTCACGCTAGGTCCCTAGCTATTACATTAGCGCTCGAAGTTTAACCTGAAACTGGAGATACTACAATCGCTGCCAACAGTTTCCGTCGAAGACAAGCAAGATGCAGTCGATGCCTACCAACACAGAGAAGCTACTGTAAAAAACAGATGCACTGTCCCAGAGCTGGAAGTGGGTCAAAATTTTTGACCCGTACCCGACCCGTGACCCACAGACCCTTGACCCTACCCACTTGACCCACACCCGTGACCCGCGGCCAATTATTTGACCCACATGACCCACTTTTGATTGAAGATGCTCTAAGTCTAAATTTTTGTCAATAATAAAATAATGGTGATTTTTAAGCGTTTAAAACAGTTGAGCGTGACTGCAGCTTGATAAAAAGCAACTGAATTGAATATATAGAATCTTTTATAATTTTCGTAATTAAAATCAAAGGTAAAAAAATAGAAAATCAGCAAATATAAAATTTGATCAAGTAGGAAAATCCTTAAGGAGTCTACGGTGGTAATTGTTTGTTACATATAAAACGTCAGAGCATGTTACGGGAAATCTTGCAATTTGTTTTAACATTGTATATGTCACGTCCCAAACCCGAAATCACACAAAACTAGTTTTGTGAGGCTCAAACCTCACAAAACCCGTTCTGTGAGGTCTTGTCTCCCAAAACTAGTTCTGTGAGGTTTAAGCCTCACAAACCCCTTTCTGTGATGCCATTGCTCAAAAAACTAGTTTTGGGAGGTCACTTGCCTCAAAACACCCAACATTATTGTAAACTTAATATTACATTGCTATTTTAAAAGTTCATTGATGTCTTATAACTCCATGACTTCCTGATTTTCAATGAAACTTTTCAGCAACAAATTTCCATCAATTGAAATTCCGACGACGACGTATGTCTTTAGTTGTCTAGTTTACTTTAAGTACATAGATACCCAGCCAGTGATCGATTCAGTAGAGTAGCCGGTATAAAAAGGTATTAACACTTTCCAGTTCAACATTTTTAAAATTCGAAGTTCTAAAAGTTTCCCAAACAGGGTTTTTCGTTTCACGATTTGCGTCAGTGCTGCCTCAGGAAAAATTTTATTGCGTCAGGAACTGGGGTCACTGCGTCAAAAATTAAATTTATTTTAAATAAATTACTGAGTATTTTAAACATTGTTTTAATTTTTAACCAATATTTAACTTGTGTATACACAGCATTGAACACATTTTCTACCTGTTTTTCAAATTTTGCATCATAAAAACCGTTGCTGGTTTTAATCTGTTGCCGCGGTTATGTTACTTAAAATATATGTCGGAATGCACCTACAAAAAAATTTGAGCTAAATTGGTCAAGTTCTGAGAAAGTTAGCATCAAGAAAACTATTTCTCCCCAATTGATGCGGGGGGAGGTTGTTTACTTGATCCAAGTCTTTGACCACACTTGTTCACTTACATGACATTCAGTCTAAATTTTTATAAAAATTGAAATAAAATTTTATTTATATATTTTTCTGTTCAAATTTAATTGGTGCATTCCTTGATATCCTTTATTGATATTCCTTGATATCGGAAGCTTAATATTTTAGTAAATTAAATAACTGAAGTAGTAATTTGCAATTTTGGAAATAGTAAAAACATTCTTTATAAGAATCTGAATTGATGGAAATTTTTTGTTGAAAAGTTTCATTGAAAATCAGGAAGTCATGGAATTATAAGACATCAATAAACTTTTTAAAATAGAAATATAATATTGAGTTTACAATCACTTCGGGTTTTGTGAGGAAAGTGACCTCACAAAACTAGTTTTGTGAGAAATGGCATCACAGAACAGGTTTTGTGAGGCTTGAACCTCACAGAACTAGTTTTGTGAGACAAGGCCTCACAGAACGGGTTTTGTGAGGTTTGAGCCTCACAGAACTAGTTTTGTGCGATTTCGGGTTTGGGACGTGACATATACATGTCGTGGTGAGAATAGCTCTTCTGTGAAATTGGCAATTTCACTGGTAGCTGCCTGTGAAACGAGCAATTGGCATTTTCACGCGTGAAACTGGCAATAAGGGAGAAAGGCTAGATTTTCAAGGCTGACAATGTCAAACTAGTATTACAAAACAAGACTGTATTGAGTATTCTCTCATTGTGCCACTACGCTAATTTACTTGAAGTCATTCAAATTTATTGAAGCAGAGAATTATTACAATTATTCGTATACTACCGTAAAAGTACGTACCTTACAAATTACATACGTACAAATTATTCTCCTTATTTTTGCAAACATTTCCTTTATAACACTTACTATTACAAAAAGCTCCATTTTTCATACATTTGCATAACTTTGTGGAGCAACCTCCTTTACAATGGCACAAAGTACTGTTCAAACTATAATTAGTCACACTCCGAAAAGCCGTGACAACAGAGACGGTGGGGGCGTCAGCAGCTTCAGGAAATTGCTGAACTGTGCTGCAGGGAAATACCTTGTCGACGTGAAATCCGCTTTCAATGATGCCTGCTTGTGTCTGTAGTTTCACAATGTCACCTTTTCTTTCCACAACTTTTGCAATCAGATTTTTCTGATCCATATTTGATCTGTCAACCCGAGGAATTTTCAGAGCAACATGGCTACCAACTTCGACTGCAGAACTGTAAGATGACCGTCGTTTGGCAAGGTACTATTTCTGCTGATTTTCCCGATCATGAAGGTATCGCAGAAAGGCAGGAACCCGATTTTTTACCGATTCAGCGTTATCTCCCAACTCACTGGACGCTTCCTCCTTGTTCCATTTAACAAATGACCCGTTTGCTATTGGTTGGTTGCTATTGCGAAGTTGGTAGCCATGTTGCTCTGAAAATTCCTCGGGTTGACAGATCAAATATGGATCAGAAAAATCTGATTGCAAAAGTTGTGGAAAGAAAAGGTGACATTGTGAAACTACAGACACAAACAGGCATCATTGAAAGCGGATTTCACGTCGACAAGGTATTTCCCTGCAGCACAGTTCAGCAATTTCCTGAAGCTGCTGACGCCCCCACCGTCTCTGTTGTCACGGCTTTTTCGAGTGTGACTAATTATAGTTTGAACAGTACTTTGTGCCAACCAAAAGGAGGTTGCTCCACAAAGTTATGCAAATGTATGAAAAATGGAGCACTTTGTAATAGTAAGTGTTATAAAGGAAATGTTCTAAAATAAGGAGATTTTGTACGTATGTAATTTGTAAGGTACGTACTTTTACGGTAGTATACGAATAATTGTAATAATTCTCAGCTTCAATAAATTTCGAATGACTTCAAGTAAATTAGCGTAGTGGCACAATGAGAGAATACTCAATACAGTCTTGTTTTGTAATACTAGTTTGACATTGTCAGCCTTGAAAATCTAGCCTTTCTCCCTTATTGCCAGTTTCACGCGTGAAAATGCCAATTGCTCGTTTCACAGGCAGCTACCAGTGAAATTGCCAATTTCTCAGAAGAGCTATTCTCACTACGACATGTATATGTCACGTCCCAAACCCGAAATCGCACAAAACTAGTTCTGTGAGGCTCAAACCTCACAAAACCCGTTCTGTGAGGCCTTGTCTCACAAAACTAGTTCTGTGAGGTTCAAGCCTCACAAAACCTGTTCTGTGATGCCATTTCTCACAAAACTAGTTTTGTGAGGTCACTTTCCTCACAAAACCCGAAGTGATTGTAAACTGAATATTATATTGCTATTTTAAAAAGTTTATTGATGTCTTATAATTCCATGACTTCCTGATTTTCAATGAAACTTTTCAACAACAAATTTCCATCAATTCAGATTCTTATAAAGAATGTTTTTACTATTTCCAAAATTGCAAATTACTACTTCAGTTATTTAATTTACTAAAATATTAAGCTTCCGATATCAAGGAATATCAATAAAGGATATCAAGGAATGCACCAATTGAATTTGAACAGAAAAATATATAAATAAAATTTTATTTCAATTTTTATAAAAATTTAGACTGAATGTCGAGTAAGTGAACAAGTGTGGTCAAAGACTTGGATCAAGTCAACAACCTCCCCCCGCATCAATTGGGGAGAAATAGTTTTCTTGATGCTAACTTTCTCAGAACTTGACCAATTTAGCTCAAATTTTTTTGTAGGTGCATTCCGACATATATTTTAAGTAACATAACAGCGGCAACAGATTAAAACCAGCAACGGTTTTAATGATGCAAAATTTGAAAAACAGGTAGAAAATGTGTTCAATGCTGTGTATACACAAGTTAAATATTGGTTAAAAATTAAAACAATGTTTAAAATACTCAGTAATTTATTTAAAATAAATTTAATTTTTGACGCAGTGACCCCAGTTCCTGACGCAATAAAATTTTTCCTGAGGCAGCACTGACGCAAATCGTGAAACGAAAAACCCTGTTTGGGAAACTTTTAGAACTTCGAATTTTAAAAATGTTGAACTGGAAAGTGTTTATACCTTTTTATACCGGCTACTCTACTGAATCGATCACTGGCTGGGTATCTATGTACTTAAAGTAAACTAGACAACTAAAGACATACGTCGTCGTCGGAATTTCAATTGATGGAAATTTGTTGCTGAAAAGTTTCATTGAAAATCAGGAAGTCATGGAGTTATAAGACATCAATAAACTTTTAAAATAGCAATGTAATATTAAGTTTACAATCATTTTGGGTGTTGTGAGGCAAGTGACCTCACAAAACTAGTTTTGTGAGAAATGGCATCACAGAACGGGTTTTGTGAGGCTTGAACCTCACAGAACTAGTTTTGGGAGACAAGACCTCACAGAACGGGTTTTGTGAGGTTTGAGCCTCACAGAACTAGTTTTGTGCGATTTCGGGTTTGGGACGTGACATATACATGTCGTAGTGAGAATAGCTCTTCTGTGAAATTGGCAATTTTACTGGTAGCTGCCTGTGAAACGAGCAATTGGCATTTTCACGCGTGAAACTGGCAATAAGGGAGAAAGGCTAGATTTTCAAGGCTGACAATGTCAAACTAGTATTACAAAACAAGGCTGTATTGAGTATTCTCTCATTGTGCCACTACGCTAATTTACTTGAAGTCATTCAAATTTATTGAAGCAGAGAATTATTACAATTATTCGTATACTACCGTAAAAGTACGTACCTTACAAATTACATACGTACAAATTATTCTCCTTATTTTTGCAAACATTTCCTTTATGACACTTACTATTACAAAAAGCTCCATTTTTCATACATTTGTATAACTTTGTGGAGCAACCTCCTTTACAATGGCACAAAGTACTGTTCAAACTATAATTAGTCACACTCCGAAAAGCCGTGACAACAGAGACGGTGGGGGCGTCAGCAGCTTCAGGAAATTGCTGAACTGTGCTGCAGGGAAATACCTTGTCTACGTGAAATCCGCCTTCAATGATGCCTGCTTGTGTCTGTAGTTTCACAATGTCACCTTTTCTTTCCACAACTTTTGCAATCAGATTTTTCTGATCCATATTTGATCTGTCAACCCGAGGAATTTTCAGAGCAACATGGCTACCAACTTCGACTGCAGAACTGTAAGATGACCGTCGTTTGGCAAGGTACTATTTCTGCTGATTTTCCCGATCATGAAGGTATCGCAGAAAGGCAGGAACCCGATTTTTTACCGATTCAGCGTTATCTCCCAACTCACTGGACGCTTCCTCCTTGTTCCATTTACCAAATGACCCGTTTGCTATTGGTTGGTTGCTATTGCGAAGTTGGTAGCCATGTTGCTCTGAAAATTCCTCGGGTTGACAGATCAAATATGGATCAGAAAAATCTGATTGCAAAAGTTGTGGAAAGAAAATGTGACATTGTGAAACTACAGACACAAGCAGGCATCATTGAAAGCGGATTTCACGTCGACAAAGATTTCCCTGCAGTACAGTTCTGCAATTTCCGTCGGAAGCTGCTGACGCCCCCACCGTCTCTGTTGTCACGGCTTTTGGAGTGTGACTAATTATAGTTTGAACAGTACTTTGTGCCATTGTAAAGGAGGTTGCTCCACAAAGTTATGCAAATGTATGAAAAATGGAGCTTTTTGTAATAGTAAGTGTCACAAAGGAAATGTTTGCAAAAATAAATAGACATAATTTGTACGTATGTAATTTGTAAGGTACGTACTTTTACGGTAGTATACGAATAATTGTAATAATTCTCTGCTTCAATAAATTTGAGACTTCAAGTAAATTAGCGTAGTGGCACAATTAGAGAATACTCAATACAGTCTTGTTTTGTAATACTAGTTTGACATTGTCAGCCTTGAAAATCTAGCCTTTCTCCCTTATTGCCAGTTTCACGCGTGAAAATACCAATTGCTCGTTTCACAGGCAACTACCAGTGAAATTGCCAATTTCACAGAAAAGCTATTCTCACTACGATATACGTACTATTCTAACTTGCATATATTTTTGCATGTGCCATATGCTTACAGAAATCGAAAAATCACACCAGTGCTAGATGGCAAATACTGTCGTTTCTCAAAATATTGACACCCCTTTGTGGATGCTGGGATAATTGTGGCCAGATTTTATATAAAATACAAAAATCAATGTTAGAATTCGGCGAAGCCAAAAATTTTTGAGATTTTAATGCTAAAATCAAATTTTTTGAGCCTCGACTGACCCACTTTTGACCCACCACTGATCCGCGGGTCACACGTGTTGACCCACACCCGACCCGACCCGCGGGTACCCCTGACCCACTTCCAGCTCTGCACTGTCCACCTACAAGAATAGTTAGAAATTGATCAAATAACTGCGGAATCTGGCATGGAAACAGTGGAAAGGTCGTTCGGTTTCTGTTATGTTCATGTGTCTACTTAAAATTTTGGCGGCTAAACTTGCGTGCAATGCCTAGTGGTCGTCCAAATAACAGTGTAGATGCAAATATACTATAGTCATAAGCTATAAGTATGAGGAAAATGCCAAAATATGCTAAAGAGTGATCAAAACAGCTTTCAGGGAGTACTTTTGTAAAGCAAGTGATAAATAGCAGGCATGGAAGCTGTTTATTTGTTTGTTTGGTTGTTTGTCATGAAAACTTTATTTTTGTCAAAAAACTTCCATTAATTTTGGCTAGGGAATGTGCACTTGGGAAATACTAGGATTTACTCTTTAGAAGCCCTGTACCCATTCATGCCTACTGTTCCCAATATCGGAACAGGTTAGATTTAGAGAAACTCGGAAAAACTGTTAAAATTTTGTTTTTAAGATAGAAAATGTTCAAAATAAACGATCCGACGCCATTTTATCCAAGATATGACGAATTCTAAAATTCGGGCAAAAACGTGTTAAATTTGTATTCCACTTCAGTGTAATATTACAGGTTTCAGAATATACAAAAGTGGGACAGTAAATGTGTAAAAAGTGTAACAGTTTACGTAAACGCTTCTTAGCAGTCTAGTTTTGGCTGCACATCTTGCAGAACTGCAACTGCAAATGTGTTTTGATTCCACCCTTCGAATGAGCTGCAAAGTTAACGTTCACATATTTTCCGTTTTACGGAAACGGTATCGTCAAACAAGTTACAGGTTAATTCGTGGTATCTAATTTAACTGTAAAATTCTGATTCGAGTTGGGCATTTTCAAGAAAGGGTAGATAGAGTAGAGTAGAGCCAAGAGTTTATAATACCAAGAGTACATAAGTACGCTCTTACCCAGAGAGAACTAGTCTCTGGAGCTACTGCCTGGTTGTCCAAGAAGAGGACAGCCAGCTCGGCTCTATTTGTGCTGCAACATAGCCAGAGAAGGTTTTATCAAAACCTCTCTGACTGTGCTATGCACAGAAAGAGGACTCATTTTCTTGATGTAATAGAATAAGCTTGCAAGATGCTCGAAACATTAAGGCCGAAATCTCGGGGGGGGGGGGCTTCTCAACGTGTAAACAGGCAACGCTGGCATTTTTTAAAAACTGGTGTTTTCGACAAATTAAATACTAGAACTTGAGCTAGAAAAATTGTACAGCAATAATTTTAATATCATTATGTTGCGTAGAATGAGATCTCTTTAACGATATAAAAATTATGTAGTTCGGTTTAGGAAATCCTTCATGAATTCAGCAACAACATAAGGCATTTCTAAGAAATGATAAAATTCCCAGAATTTTCGTGGCAAGGATGCTTTATTGCCGGTTTTGTAAGAGATTGCCTAAACCGAGCTACATAATTTTTATATTGTTAAAAAGATCTCGTTCTACGCAACATAATGATATAGAAATTATTGCTGTACGATTTTCCTAGCTCAAGTTATAGTATTTAATTTGTCGAAAACGCCAGTTTTTGAAAAATGTCAGCGTTGTATGTTTACATGCTGAGAAGCCCCCCTCCCCGAGATTTTTGGCCTTAATGTTTCGAGCATTTTGCAAGCTTATTCTATTAGGAAGAGCTGAGTGAATTACTCTTGGTATTATAAACTCTTGGTAGAGTTAAAAATAACCGTTTTATTTAACTCCACTCAAGCTTGACCCTCTTTTAACTCTTTCAAGAAAACGAGCGAGTTTTAATTTTAACTCTACCCTACCCTCTCTTAAAAAGACCGTTTTTTGACTGCCACTTAAGAAACCGTATTTATTTCGGATACACTAATGGGCAAATTTGAAATTGAAATTTTTAATCACCTGACTCTCGGCAAGCATTCGCTGCGGAAGGTTCCGCTTCGATTTTCGGTTTAATGTCAAATTTTTATTTTTCAGATTTTTTCATTATGGTATTTCTGACTGTACTCGGTCTAGCAGGGGCCGGTAGTTTAGCCGTAGCCGCATATTTCTCCATGGGCCGCCGAAAGCCACCCCGTCAGCCGCCGAAATTTATTCGTGATTTGGAAATCCGGGGCGTTTACGAAAATCAAACCACGATTGTGCCCGGTCCGGACCGAGCTCGGGTGACCAACTACGTCGAACTAAACCCGGACCTTTCCATTCCGTTCGAAATTCCACCCGAAATTCGGTCCGTATACGATATTTTCCGGAACGGACTCGGGGTTTCGGAAAACGGAAATTGTCTCGGACGACGACCCGGACCCGACCAGCCCTACGAATGGATCAGCTACGAAGAGACTCTGGATAGAGCTCACCGGTTCGGTCAGGGTTTGGTTCAACTGGGTCTGAAATCAGGTGTGATCTGCTTTTTCGCATGTTTTTAAAACTAGCTTATTTCATTAAAATTTAATTAATTTAAATTATCAATTAATTTAATGAATTAATTTAATTAAATTAAAAATGCTTCTTTTGTAAGTCTTTCTAGCCGACTAAACTCCGACACCGACGGTTATATATTAAGCTAATGCTTTTGCCCTCTCCAATATGGTTAAAAGTTTGTATCTGAGCTTGGTGGTTCCCTATGCCTATGGTCGCGATTCTTAGACTTTAACACATCTTCGACCCTAGTTGACAGTTTAATTCTTGATAACCAGAGTTGAAAGGTGGACGGGTACCCGCGGGCAGAGCTGGAAGCGGATCACGAGTAACCGAGTGTCGGGTAGGGTGTGGGCTAGTGTTTGAGGCCGGCCGGTCGTCGACGGGAGAGTCGCTGGCCGGCCCGGCCGGACTCTTCGGCCGGCCGGTTGGTGAGTCGGCCGGCGGCCGACTTGCGGCTGGTCTGAAGCAGTTTTGCGGTGCAGCTGTTATGACTGCTACCATCTTGATTTTTCGGGTGTTATATCAGAAAAATGTAGTTGTACGTGTACGCGGATTGCTCAAACCAGACAAAAACCAGATTTGCAGTTAATTTTAAGCTTAGTTGCTCTAAATTGTAAATTTCCGACTGTTGATTTGCATCCCGGCTGGTCGGCCTTCCTCAAACACTAGTATGAGTCAACACGTCTGACCCGTAGGCCAAAGGTGGGTCAGTCGTGACTCCACAAACTAGATTTTAGCACTAAAATGTCCAAACATTTTCGGCTTCGCGTTTATCATAGGATCAATCAGTGAACAGGAGTGTATTATTATTTTATAATAAATGCAAATTCCTCATCGAATTTCTGTGGACTGTTTTAGGTCAAGAAACCCGGGTGGCTGTCTACGGAATCAACAGCGTGGAATGGGCCGTGGCCGCCCTTGGGCTCACCTCCCAATCCATGGTAATCGTTCCTCTCTACGATACCCTGGGAAGGCAGGCTGCCGTTCATATCCTAAATCAGTGCGAAATCCGATTTGTCATCTGTGATTCCGTGAAAAGAGCCGAAAAACTGCTCCAACAAAAATCGGAAATCCCTCTGGTCGAGGATATAATCATCATGAAAGAGGAAGACGATGTACCCCCGGAAATTTCCGGAATTCGAGTTCACCGGTTTCGGGATGTGGAGAGTTCGGGTAAGGCAACGGAAATTAGGCTAAATCTGCCGAAATCCGAAGATCTGTACATCATCTGCTATACAAGTGGCACTACGGGGAACCCAAAAGGTGCTATGATCACTCATGCGAATTGTGTGGAACAGTTGGTACTTTTTGGTTATACTTCAACAAATCCCGATCTTCCTTGGCGTGTAGGCCCAGGGAGTATCATATATTCCTACCTACCCCTGGCCCATATGTACCAGCAATTGCTACACCTGATCGGGTTCTACTTCGGCATGAGCATCGGTTTTTATTCCGGCGATTTTAAGCTTATTGTGGATGATTTAAAGGCTCTGAGGCCCCATTTTCTCCCCTCGGTCCCGCGAGTTTTGGGCAAAATCTGCGAAGGAGTTCAGGCCAAGATTGCCCAGAAACCGTGGCCAATTCGCAAACTATTCGAATTAGGCTATCAGGCCAAAGTCGACGATTTGAAACTTCGACTAACCTATCGAGATACATTCTGGGATCGAGTGATTTTCGATAAAATCCGGCAAAATATCGGTCTTGATCGGATTCAAGTGGTGGCCACGGGTGCGGCACCGATTTCAACCGAACTTTTGACCATGTGCAGAGTACTGTTCGGATGTCTGGTATCCGAGGGTTACGGTCAAACCGAAACCACTGCGGGCTGCGCCCTTACTTGTCCGGGCGATTTCGTTTGTGAGCATGTTGGGGCGCCTTACAGTTGTCAGATCAAATTGGTCGATGTCCCCGAAATGGACTATTTCGCCAACAACGATCAGGGCGAAGTTTGTGTCAAAGGACCCATCATTATGAAGGGATACTATAAGGTATAGCCTAATTTGCATATTTCAGCATACTCATTCTTTCGTACTTCTGAAGATGACACAGAGGGTGCTTGATGCTAACCGGAAAAGAACCGGGTTAGATTTAACAATAGCTTAATTTAATTTTGATTTGTCCTCTATAAGGTCTAATCCTGAGCGCGAATAGATTAAGTACTGTAACTCCTTTAGCTCGTTTAACTCTCTGCATGAAAGCTCATTAGAAAATGATCTTGATGGAAATTAGCTTTCAAATTTTCAAATCTTCAATTTCAGTCATAAAACGTAACTGAGATAGTTTCTTTGTTTTGACATTTTTTAGTATTTGCAAAGTATCATACTATTGTTTGATTTATTTCAGGAACCGGAGAAAACCCGTGAAGCCATCGACGAAGACGGTTGGCTTCACACCGGAGATATCGGGATGTGGACCACGGAAGGCCGACTCAAAATCATCGACCGGATAAAGGATATACTTAAGTTGGCTCAGGGCGAGTACGTCGCCCCCGCCAAAATCGAAGCGATCTACTCCGAGTGTGGCGCGGTGGAGCAGATTTTTGTG
>JASAND010008007.1:0-37500 GCA_030248195.1 Trissonchulus latispiculum | reverse complement strand
ATTTTTGGTGCTATTAGGTACTATTTAGGATGCAGAACATTTTTCCTTCTTGGACCACCTGTCGAAAATTCTTCTAGCTCTCCGTACAGGCATTTTAAAATCTTAAGATCAAAGAAACATGCCGCCTATATGTTATTCTGCTCTATATTTGAGCTTAGGTCAAAACACAGATCTGAATACCCAAATAATTTTTAGCTAATATCAGATTAATGACTGTGATGCAACCAAAATTCGTGATTAATTCCCAATTCGAGTAAAACTTTTAAAAGCGGCAGAACTCTTTGATCTTCAAACTTTGAAACTGCTATAGTAAACGCAGGAAGCATTTTCAACAAATGGTGCAATGATAAAAAATGTTCAGCATCATAGACTCTATCAAGAAACAGATTTTTTACAAAATTTTAAAATTTTAAAAAAAATTAAAATTTAAAATTTTTTGAATTTTTGAAAACCTTGAGGCTTAAATAGCATAAATTCAAAGTCTTGAGGTATTTAGACCTATTTTGAAATTAATCAAATTTTGATTATTTAGCTGGAGTGTTAATGGGCTAAACAGTAGGACCAATTTACACACAAATCATATGCTGTCCCTTAATATCCAGGCCTGTCCCTTAATATCCCTGATTATGTCCCTTAAAACCCGGTTTTCGAAAAAATGGCAATTTTTTCCAATTTTATTAACATATTCCAAAATTCTTTTACTTGAGCAAAATAAACACTATAGCAAAAAATTCGGAACAAACAAAGCTTCAATTTGATACATAAATCATAAAATTTGGTTGCGTATTGAACCAGATAGAAATGTTTAATCTTTCATCTTAGTGAAATCTTCGGAAATGCAAAACGTTTTTGTCCCTTATTACCCCGTTTTACCCTATTAGATTCTAACAAAATCCCCGAAATATTTCAGTAAGATAAACGATAAAACATTATTATTCACCTAAATAAATGCAAATTATTCTGCCAATTCCCGAGTTTCCCTGGCGAAATGATAGGGTTACAATTGGCGAAGTTAATCGCTGTTGAAATATAATATGTGTTATAGACTAAACTTTATGAAATCGTGGCAACAGAATATACCTTCCATAAACTTTGGATATGGAGCAGTCAAATTAAAAGGATTAAAATTGTTACCCATAACACAGAAATTATTACCCAGTACTCCAGCCTAGAACATATATAAATTCTGGCGGAAAACCTGGGCTGAGCACCCAGTCAGATTTGATTAGGAGATCCATTCAAAGAATTTCAGGCGACATGAAGTGAGCATAATGAAGTTGGGCGCCAGATGCAGTAGAGATGGTTTCAGAATTTCGGAGCTATAAATTTATTGTTCCACAAAATTCAATTTAACACCGTCAAAATTTTTAAGAGCTGCAAAAATGCAAAGCACCGCACAAAACTGGATAAATTTAACCTAGCGTCATAAAGAAGAAATCTTGCCCTGCAGTCACTAAAAGCAGAACTTTAGTAAGAAGCAAGAGAGAGCCAATGGGAAAGAAGACTTTAGTATCCTCACTGAATCTTATATATGCTCTCATACTCTAATTCATAGGATACTACCTCGCCACCATAGCGGAGCGGCTTAGTACCATTTCAAAAAAGGGTAGGGTAGAGTTAAAACAAAATTACTCGTTTCATGAATGCATAGAATTTTAACTCTTTACCCCTGTAGGGTTAAGCCTACCTCGTTCCTGAAAAGGATCGAGTTAATTTTGATTCTATTCCACCCTTTCTTGAAAATTCCCTTAGGGACTTTTCAAGAAAGGGTAGAGTATACTTAAAATCAACTAGATCCTTTTCATGAATGAGCTAAAAGAGGAGAACTCAAGCTTGGGTGGAGTTCAAAAAGAGTTAAAAGTTATTTTTAACTCTACTCCACTCTACCCTTTCCTGAAAATACCCTTAGTCGCTGACACCCTTTTCAAGCACGCACTACGGGGTAACCACGCTTAGTCAAAACGTGGGCACATTGACTTCCTGTATGCTTGTACTGGAATACCCGAATACAGGCAGTGAGTGCTCGAATATTTTAGAGCATATTTCTTCAACTTTATAACACAATCAATTCGGGGACTTACAGTCACTGACTAGGACCAAATTTGTGGGTAGGGAGGGACAGTCGCTCGCTAGTGTTCAGAGGGTATTCCACCCTTATCGAGTAATAGACGATTACGCTTCCAGTTTGACGTTTCCCATAATCTCATGCATTATGTGCTCTACTCTTTAGGCATAATCCTGCCAGATGCTAAATTACTGGCGGCGCTTAAGAGCGAATACTTTAGTTCTATCAAGAGTCTATAAAAGGAAGAGTGAGGTACTCAGCCCTTGCTTCCCAGATATTTCACACATTTAGACCGGAATCTCGGGGAGCACTCCACTTACCGTTGTTGCTATATAATGTTAACCATGCGGTTGAACTAAACTGAATCTGATTGGCTAATCGCCTACGGTATGTTAAAATTACTAATACAAGGAGACCCCCCCCGAGATCTCGGAAACTGGGTCCCAATTACATGTAGCAGATTGTAAAAGCGTTTATCTCGTCGCTAATTGGTTGGTTTTTAACGACATACGGCAGTTAGAAATCAACCAATCAGCGAAGAGATAAACGCTTTTAGAAGCTGCTACGTGTAAATGTGATCCCCCTCCCGAGAATTCGGGAGGGGGGGACTGGTCTGCTTATACTCCTAATTTAATGCAAACACCTATGAAAATATTGTTAACAACAGTGATACTCCCCGACATTTCCGTCTACTTTCATCAGTCAGAATCGTATTAGTCTGAATTTCATTAGTCAGAATTTCATTACTCAGAATTTCATTAGTCAGAATTTCGTAAGTCAGAATTTGATTTTCCTAGTTTCTTCAAAATTTTGCACGTTGCTGCACATCTTAGGGCCTTTCCCGATAAAGTAGGGTAGAGTAGAGAAGAGCAGAGCTAAAATTAACGGGTCTTTTCCAGATTACCCACCCCACCACTCAAAGTTATTAAAACTCGACCAAATGAGCTGAAATTTGGTGTGGGTAGGTTTTCAACCACGCTGAGTTCAAATATCGCAAAATTTTTTGATTTCGCGAAATTCGATTTTTTTCGATTTCTAAGGGGGGACACCAAGGGTAACCGAAAAATTTTTTGTCTTCGATTTTGCTGAAAAGTTGTATATAGGGGTCTTCTGGACCGCAGAACACGAATTCTGAAGTCCGTTTTTCGATTCAGCTTTTCGTTAGCTTGATATAAGCAAAGTTGTAAGCTTAAGTTGTAAGCTCATGCTGAGCTAACGAAAAGCTGAATCGAAAAACGGACTTCAGATTCGTGTTCTGCGACCCAGAAAACCCCTATATACATCTTTTCAGCAAAACCGAAGACAAAAACTTTTTCGGTTTCCCTTGGTCCCCCCTTAGAAATCGAAAAAACTCGAATTTCGCGAAATCGAAAAATGTTGTGATATTTGAACTCAGCGTGGTCGAAAACATACCCACACCAAATTTCAGCTCATTTGGTCGAGTTTTAAGAACTTTGAGTGGTGGGGGGTAATCTGGAAAAGACCCAAATTAACTCCTTTGCAGCTTTTAACTCTTCCCCAAAAAGACCCTTGATGATTTGCGGCATAGCAAGAGTACATAATCGGACAGTTATTACGTACTCTTGGCCATTCAGATTCTTTTAAAATTCGACCTAAACAGCCTATCGTTATTGCCTGTGTGTAAGATGAAGGTATACGGAACCAGCCCGGTTGTTGGGGAACTCTTTTGAAAACAGAGCTTTGCTCGTTGCTGGTGGTTAGAGCTGTCGACTAGAAACCATTTTATAAAATTATCAAAATTAGCCAGTTTGTTACACTTTGCGCCAGGAAGAAAATGGTTTTTGCAAAATTCTGACAAAATGAAAGTTCAACTTACATTATTTCAAAAACCTAAATCCTAACTAATGAAAGTTTGAAAGGTAAATTTCAGACAAACTAAGCAACCCTCTTTTCTTACCTCTTCTTACTTAGACCAAGAGTACATAATAATAAGAGTATGCCACTAGGCAAGCTCTATGTTATCAGAGCAAAACCTATGCTCTGCACGCTAACGGCCCACCCCCCCCCCCGCAAATCAGACCCTAGTGACCCCCCCCCCCGCAAATCAGTACCTAGTCGAAACGGGGGTACGCTCACTCGCTCTATGTTTATGTGCTTAAGCTCGAAAACACAAGCAGTGCGTGCGCGAATTTTGTGCCTGCTTCGAGCTTTAGAACACAAACATAGCGCTCAAAATTCTTTGAAGTGATGGGTCTGATTTGCGGGGGGGGAGGTGGTGGGCCGTTAGCGTGCAGAGCATAGTTTTTGCTCTGATAACATAGAGCTTGCCTAGTGGCATACTCTTACTCTTGCTTAGACGAAACTGACAAAACTATGTCTACGTTTCCTGTAACTATACAACTTTATTTTACACGGCAAACATTAAGCATGGAATATAAAAACAAGTAACAAAAATGCTCCGCACAAAAGGGGATAATATGTGTGTTGGTCGTCTATGTCTATGTCTATGTCTGTCGTTTAATCCGGTTGAGAAAGAAAGTATATAAATCCGACACAGCAAGTTTGGGTGGGTGGTTCTATGGCGAAAGTTGTTCAGTTCGATGCGGGCCTTCATTTGACTCGAAATTTGACCACTTTTTTTTGAAAATTTTAATTTTTGACCCAAAATCGCCTAAGTCCCCACCCCACCCCACCACAGGCCTCTACAGCCACTTTAGGTACGCACTTCTATGACAAAAGTTGCTCAGTTCGATGCGGGCTTTCATTTGGTACCAAATTTGACCACTTTTGAAAATTTTAATTTTTGACCCAAAATCGCCTAAGTCCCCACCCCACCCCACCACAGCCCTCTACAGCCACTTTAGGTACGCACTTCTATGACAAAAGTTGCTCAGTTCGATGCGGGCTTTCATTTGGTACCAAATTTGACCACTTTTGAAAATTTTAATTTTTGACCCAAAATCGCCTAAGTCCCCACCCCACCCCACCACAGCCCTCTACAGCCACTTTAGGTACGCACTTCTATGACAAAAGTTGCTCAGTTCGATGCGGGCTTTCATTTGGTACCAAATTTGACCACTTTTTTTTGAAAATTTTAATTTTTGACCCAAAATCGCCTAAGTCCCCACCCCACCCCCCCACACCCCACAACAGCCACAATACGTACGCACATCAAAGACAAAAAATTCACAGTACGATGCGGGCTTTAATTTGGTACCAAATTTGACCACTTTTGAAAATTTTAATTTTTGACCCAAAATCGCCTAAGTCCCCACCCCACCCCACCACAGCCCTCTACAGCCACTTTAGGTACGCACTTCTATGACAAAAGTTGCTCAGTTCGATGCGGGCTTTCATTTGGTACCAAATTTGACCACTTTTGAAAATTTTAATTTTTGACCCAAAATCGCCTAAGTCCCCACCCCACCCCACCACAGCCCTCCACAGCCACTTTAGGTACGCACTTCTATGACAAAAGTTGCTCAGTTCGATGCGGGCTTTCATTTGGTACCAAATTTGACCACTTTTGAAAAATTTTAGTTTTGACCCAAAATCGCCTAAGTCCCCACCCCCACCCTACCACAGCACTCTACAGCCACTTTGAGCATGCAATTCTATGACAAAAGTTGTTCAGCTCACTTAGCGCTTTCATTTGGTACCAAATTTGACCACTTTTGAAAAATCTTATTTTTGACCACTTGACCCCCTACCCGATTTACCCTTCAAACGGCAAAGTGGAGCCAGTCCAGCAAAATGGGTGGGTCGGACGGCAAAACGGACTCCGGAAATGAGCTGGGCGCACCAGAAAACCCCTATGGACAAAGTTTTGAGAGGCTATGCACAGTCCTATATGGTGTTCTTGGAAGTCGGTACCGACTTGACCCTCCCGACAGCAAAGTGGAACCAGCCCAGCAATATGGGTGGGTCCGACGGCAAAACTGCTTACGGGAATCAATTCGCCGTGCCAGAAAACCTTTGTATGAAAGAATTGAGCTTTCTAAGTTGAATACACAGCGAGAAATTTCGATTTTTCATTTTTCGAATTTTCACCATTTTTGACCGGCCACTGTGGTCGCATGGGAAGTGATAGAGAAACGAGACTTAGCTATTTAGTTAGTTCAATATATGTAGTTTCTGAATATAAAAAGAAATCGGCTCCAGCTCCTAACGTTCGAGCTGCGCAGCGACCACAAAAATGGTCACTTTTCGCTCTGAGCCGACTTTGCGGCGCCGCTGCGGCGCTGTGGCGCACCTGCGGCGCAAAAAAAGTAGCGATTCTTAAATGGCGCATGGGGTACTACCAGACCCTATACCCCTTTAGGTCCGGCCTCCGCTGCAGATTACGTGAAAGAGGCGGAAAGTCAGGACAATACGACCATTAAATAGGAGAAACCGGAAAAAAAACATCGCCGCCATAACCGGTCCGGGGCACAACTTTTTAACGGAAAGTGATACGGGGCTGAAACTTCGCACACATACTAAACTCGATGTGCTCTACAATTTGCGCATGAAATCTGCGCAGGATCTGCGCAGGATTTTGCGCAGCCTCTGCGCAGCTTATTTTACGGTGTCTCCAGGGACTTTTGACACATATTATAGGGGTCGCTGCCGCGACCCCTATGATTACGTAACCGGCCTTCTTACAGCATTGCAGCCAGCACAAATAAATTCCTGCAAAATGAAAACAAAAAAGTAAATTTAGCGATATTTTGCAAACAATTTCATCGGTTCTGAAATACACTGAAATTTGAATAGAACCGACATGTTTGAAATGTAGACTGAAATGACGTTAATTGTACATCCAATTATAGGTACTCTCTTGGTTCCGAGATATGTACGCAACACTAAATAATATACGTGTACAAGCAAAGCACAGTAATATAAAGACTAGGAAGTAAAAAACGCACACACACACTGCAACATTAGCGACACACACATAAATACTAAGCACTATCACACACACATACACACACACACACACACACACACACACACACACACACACACACACACACACACACACACACACACACACACACACACACACACACACACACACACACACACACACACACACACACACACACACACACACACACACACACACACACACACACACACACACACACACACACACACACACACACACACACACACACACACACACACACACACACACACACACACACACACACACACACACACACACACACACACACACACACACACACACACACACACACACACACACACACACACACACACACACACACACACACACACACACACACACACACACACACACACACACACACACACACACACACACACACACACACACACACACACACACACACACACACACACACACACACACACACACACACACACAAACACACACACACACACACACACCCACACACACACACACACACACACACACACACACACACACACACACACACACACACACACACACACATATATATATATATATATATATATATATAGCTTGCAATCTCATTGCTTAATTCCTTTTCAAATTATAATATATATTATTCAATTTGTTTCAGCAGTTCACAAAAATGTTAAGTCGGTTATTGCTTTGGTTATGTCTAATTGGTCTGGTAAATAGCCGTGCTGTCGATGTTGCTGCAGACAATCAGAAACTGGTCCAAAAACGATTCGTTGGTCTTCCGATGGCATTCAATTTCGACGAATTGAACCGGGAAAGCCGTGCCATGCCAGATGTAGGCGATTCGTGGTATTGGCGAAGTGATTTTCGATAAACTGACCTGTTCGACAATTTGAAATTGTAACCTTATTTTGATTGTCCCACATCAGTTGTAAATTGAATGAAAATAAACTAGTTCTATGCTTTCTGGTTTAAGAAGAAAATATTTCTGAAATCTGGTTTGAGTCAATCACAGCAGAAGTTTTGGTGAAACAAGCAGTACATAGAAATCGGTGATGGAAAAATTGGTCTTACACAAATTTCTTGAAAATAACATTTTTTCTTTATCCGAAAAAACTATACCACACAGTTATAACTATGTTTAGATCAACTACATCAAGAGTATAATATAATGAGGATATAATGAGAAATGAGTATGTGATAGCGGGATTGGGATATATAGGATATATATAATAGGATATAATAAAGAATATAATAAATATATAATGAGCATATAATCGTTATTTTTTATTTTTGATCATACTGAGTTTAAGGTCCAATAACCGCCTCAAGAAATGAAAACGTTATCCTGGTGCTTTTATTTCTCCTGTTCCGCATACATGTCTGCAATTTCCTGCGCAAACTTTCGCCTCAGTTGAGGTCTTCGATTTTTTAATGTCGGAGTTAACAGGTCATCTTCCACCGTCCAACCGATCGGAGTTAGATGGATCGCTTTGATCTGCTCCAACGAATTTAGTCCGCCGGATTTTCCGATTTTCGTCAATTCCGACAGTAATCGGGCTTTAACCTTTCGGTTAGCACAAAGTTCGGCCAGCTCTGAGCTTAGGTTTAAGTCAGAGCAAAGGTTTCGCAATTCTGCGGGTTCGGGGTGGATTACTGCAACCAGGTGGGTTTTTAGGCTGCTCCCGTCCACAAAAATCTGCTCCACCGCGCTACACTCGGAGTAGATCGCTTCGATTTTGGCGGGGGCGACGTACTCGCCCTGAGCCAACTTGAGTATATCCTTTATCCGGTCGATGATCTTCAGGCGACCTTCCGGAGTCCACATCCCGATATCTCCGGTATGAAGCCAACCGTCTTCATCGATGGCTTCACGGGTTTTCTCCGGTTCCTGAAATAAATGAGAAAGAAGAAGAAAGTCATGTACCACCGATGGTCCGACAAATTCGGACCTCCGGTGGGACTCGAACCCATGACAGTTTGCGCACTAGGCAAACGCTCTGCCGACTGAGTTACGGAGTAGTATAAATCCAGCAATAGTATGATACTTTGCAAATGGTAAAAAATATCAGCCCCAAGAAACTATCTTGATAACGTTTTATGGCTGAAATTGAAGATTTGAAAATTTGAAAGCTAATTTCCATCAAGATCATTTTCTAATGAGCTTTCATGCAGAGAGTTAAACGAGCTAAAGGAGTTACAATACTTAATCTATTCGCGCTCAGGATTAGACCTTCTAGAGACCATATCAAAATTAAATTAAGCTTTGTTAAATCTAACCAGGTTCTGTTCCAGTTAGTACCACACACCCCCTGTGTCACCTTAAGAAGTACGAAAGAGTGAGTATGCTGAAATATGCAAATTAGGCTATACTTTGTAGTATCCCTTCATAATGATGGGCCCTTTGACACAAACTTCGCCCTGGTCGTTGTGGGCGAAATAGTCCATTTCGGGGACATCGACCAATTTGATCTGACAACTGTAGGGTGCCCCAACGTGCTCACAAACGAAATCACCCGGGCAAGTAAGGGCACACCCTGCAGTGGTTTCCGTTTGACCGTAACCCTCGGATACCAGACATCCGAACAGAACTCTACACATGGTCAAAAGTTCGGTCGAAATCGGAGCCGCACCCGTGGCCACGACTTGAATCCGGTCCAGACCGATGTTTTGCCGGATTTTATCGAAAATCACCCGATCCCAGAAGGTATCTCGATAGGTTAGTCGAAGTTTCAAATCGTCAACTTTGGCCCGATAGCCCAGCTCGAATAGTTTGCGAATTGGCCACGGTTTCTGGGCAATCTGAGCCTGGACTCCTTCGCAGATTTTGCTCAAAACCCGGGGGACTGAGGGGAGAAAATGGGGTCTCAGAGCTTTTAAATCATCCACAATAAGCTTAAAATCGCCGGAGTAAAAACCGATACTCATGCCGAAGTAGAACCCGATCAGGTGTAGCAATTGCTGGTACATATGGGCCAGGGGTAGATAGGAAAAAATGATACTCCCCGGGCCTACGCGCCAAGGAAGGTCGGGATTTGTTGAAGTATAACCAAAAAGTACCAACTGTTCCACACAATTCGCATGAGTGAGCATGGCGCCTTTAGGGTTCCCCGTAGTGCCACTGGTATAGCAGATGATGTAAAGATCGTCGGGTTTCGGCAGATTTAGCCTAATTTCCGTAGTGCCACCCGAACTCTCCACATCCCGAAACCGATGGACGCGAATTCCGGAAATTTCCGGCGGTACGTCGTCTTCCTCCTTCATTATGATTATATCCTCGACAAGGGGGATTTCGGATTTTTGTTGGAGCAGCTTTTCGGCCCTTTTCACGGAATCGCAGATCACAAGTCTGATTTCGCACTGATTTAAGATATGAACGGCTGCTTGTCTGCCCAGGGTATCGTAGAGAGGGACGATTACCATGGATTGGGAGGTGAGCCCCAGTGCCGCCACGGCCCATTCCACGCTGTTGATTCCGTAGACTGCCACTCGGGTTTCTTGACCTAAAACAGTCACAGAAATTCGATGAGGAAGTTGCATTTATTATAAAATAATGATGCACTCATGTTCACTGATTAATCCTATGATAAACGCGAAGCCCGAAAATGTTGGGAGACTTTAGTGCTAAAATCTAGTTTGTGGAGCCACGACTGATCCACCTTTGGCCTGCGGGTTAGACGTGCTGACCCACATCCTGCCCGGCCCGCGGTTACTCGTGATCCGCTTCCAGCTTTGCCCGCGGGTACCCGCGTCCGACTTTCACCTCTGGGTTATAGCACGAATTAAACTGTCAACTAGGATCGAAGATGTGGTAAAGAGACTAAGAATAGCGAATATAGGCATAGGCCATTAAGCTCAGATACTGAATTTTAACCATTATTGGAAAGGGCAAAAAGCATTGGCTTAATTATATAGCCGTCGGAGTTTAGTCGGCTAGAAAGAAGCATTTTTAATTTAATCAAATTAATTAATTTAAATTAATTAAATTTTAACGAAATAAACTAGTTCAAAAGAACATGTGAAAAAGATGACCACACCTGGTTTTAGACCAAGTTGAACCAAACCCTGACCGAACAGGTGAGCTCTCTCCAGAGTTTCTTGGTAGCTGATCCATTCGTAGGGCTGACCGGGTCCGGGTCGCCGCCCGAGACAATTTCCGTTTTCCGAAACTTCGAGTCCGTTCCGGAAAATATCGTATACGGACCGAATCTCGGGCGGAATTTCGAACGGAATGGAAAGGTCCGGGTTTAGTTCGACGTAGTTGGTCACCCGGGCTCGGTCCGGACCGGGCACAATCGTGGTTTGATTTTCGTAAACTCCCCGGATTTCCAAATCACGAATAAATTTCGGCGGTTGACGAAGTGACTTTCGGCGGTTCAGAGAGAAAAATGCTGCCGCGGCTAAACCGCCGGCCCCTGCTAGACCCAGTACAGTCAGAAATACCATGACGAAAAAGGTCTGAAAAATAAAAATTTGACATCAAACCGAAACTTGAAGCGGACCTCTTGCCGAGAGTCAGGAGACTAAAAATTTTAATTTCAAATTTGCCCATTAGTGTATCCGAAATAAATAAGGTTTCTGAAGAGGCTGTCAAAAAACGGTATTTTCAAGAAAGGGCAGAGTTGAGTTAAAATTAAAACTCGATATTTCATGAAAAAGTTTAAAGAGGGTCAAGCTTCAGTGGAGTTCAATAAAACGGTTATTTTTAACTTTGCTCCACTCTGTAGCGCTTCTACCAGGGCTGGCGGATCAGAAAGAAACCAAGGACAAGCCCAAACGGTAGGCGTCAGGCACCCTCGTACCCACGAAACCATTACCTAGAAGAGAGAAGGGAAGGGGGAGATTCAGCTTTTCACTCACCATTGAAAGTAAAGAATTGGCCCAGCCGGTTTTCGAACAACGACCCTTCTGACTCCGGAGCAGACATGCTAACCAACGACGCCACAGGGCCATCAGCTGAACTCCCGTTACAGGCTTATCAATCTTTTCTATGCCTGCTTCCCTTACAACTCTACCTTTTCTTGAAAAGGCTCAACTCGAATCAGAATTTTACAGTTAGATTAGATACCAGGAAATAACCTGTAACTTGTTTGACGATCCCGTTTGCTACCAAACCAACCCTCATGCAGGAATGCAAATTAAACTGATTGCTAACTTGCTGCAAATTCACTAACTCTTTAAAGAAAAACTTTTTCAAAGGTAAAACGGAAACTATGTGAACGTTAACTTGTTGGATTACTTTGCAGCTCATTCGAAGGGTGGAATCAAAACACATTTGTACCGCAAGATGTGCAGCCGAAACTAGACTACTGCGAAGCGTTTACGTAAACTGCTGCACTTTTACACTTATACTGTCCCACTTTTGTATATTCTGAAACATGTAACATTAAACTGAAGTGGAATACAAGTTTAACCCGTTTTTGCGCGAATTTTAGAATTCGTCATATCTTGGATAAAATGGCGTCGGATTGTTTATTTTGATCATTTTCTATATTAACAGCAACATTTTAACAGTTTTAGCGGAGTTACTGGAAATCTAACCTGTTCCCATTTTGGGAACAGGAGGCATGAACGGATACAAGGCTTCTAAAGAGTAAATCCCAGTATTTCGCCGGTGCACATTCTCTAGCCGATACTTTCGACAGTTTTTCACATGAAAATAACGTTTTCTCGACAAACAGTTTCCATGCCTGCTATCTATCACTTGCTTGCCAAAATTACTCCCTGAAAGCACTCGTCTTTAGCATATTTTTGGCATTTTTCTCATACTTACAGCTAGTGAATATAGTATATTCACATCTAGACTGTTACTTGGACGACCATCAAGATTGCACGCAAGTTTAGCCACCAAAATTCTTAGTAGTCACATGAACAGGACAGAAACCGAATGACCTTTCCACTGTTTCTATGCTAGAAACCGCAGTTATTCGATCAAAGCCTAACTATTCTTGTAGGTGTAAGGCGCATCCTTTTTACAGTAGCTTCTCTGTGCATCTTGTCTTAGAGCTGTTTTCCCAGGAAATTGTTGACAGCCATTGTAGTATCTCCAGTTTCAGGTTATAAATCGAGAGCTAATGTAGTAGCCAGGTACCTAGCGTGGCTGTTACGTCCTAATATATACTAATACCACTTCAGAGGCACAGAAAGCCCTTAAGACTGTGCGCTCTTCAAATTAAAGTAACCGGCTTTCCTGGAAAAACCAGCAACAAAAAAACCTGCACTCATTTGTTGCCATTGTTCCCAAAGTGGGAACATTCACAATTTGATGTGGTGTGGTATCATAGTGCAATCTGCTAAATAATTAGTTATGTCATTGTAACAAAAACGGAAAAAGTAACAGATATTATCTGCTCGGCGTCAATGCCTAGCTAGAGGCATAAAAATTGGGCTCACTCAATATTGAGTAAAACTGTGTGGTAAAGGAAAAGTAAAGGGTGCCGATGAAATTTAAGAGTTTGTGGCGACAGCGGGCTTGATGCCAACGAGAAAAGAACCAATTCAAGACAAACTGCTTATATTAGTAAACAATAAAATTAATCTAACAAGCTTAAGGGTGGGGCTACTAAAATCGACTTGCCCCGACTTTGTCCGATTGGCCTACTTTTAGGCGAGGATATAGAGCATGGGTGTGGTCAAAAAATATCGGGTACTGAGATCGTAGCTGCCTTCCAGCCATGTGCAACCGTCGCGTTTATGTGCCCGACCCCCCATTTTTCACAACTACTAACATAATTAATTAAAACTTTCTACTGACTGCTAGGCCCATGCTTCAAAGCTGTCATTCGCCAATATGATTTGACACTGTAAGGTTTGGTCTTTATTCCCCCCCCCCCATTTTCCTTTTAAATTAATGTTACATTGGCCACCTTCTTGCTGAAGGTCATTTCAATGGCTTGTGGGACAGACAACATTTAAATTGGGAAGCTTTTAGCAGAAGGCTATTTGAAAGGTTTTAGGGGATAGAATTTAATTATAGGGGAGAGTCGAGTACTGGATGGCAGATGGCCATGAGTGACCAGAGAGGGGTGATTAATATTGGAGGAGAGGAAGTAAACAAAATTAGTTCTGAGGAGGCTTTGTAGCGTCTGGAAAATAGTAGTCAGTCTGGAAATAGGACTCGTGAGAGAAGGTCGCTAATGGTTTGTGTGTGCTAATGCCAAAGAAGGATTTTGTTGATGCTTTGAATCGTGGTCTATAATAAAGTGCATTCCTTTGTGTTAGGAGCGTACAGAAGTACTTACTGACGTTCGTTGAGACGAGTCGGCACGCTTACAATTCTGGTGGCAGTCGCGGTGGGATCCCACTGTCTAGACCCTGACTTTTGACTTTGTGACTATCCTCACCTGTTCACTTTGCGCTGGATCAATCCTGTTAAACTCTTGCATCACTTCCTCTTCTGAGCAATTTCATGCACATGTCTTGGATCAACTGAGTCCGATTGTACAATCCAGGCGTTTTCTGAACCTAACGTTTTAAGACTTTTCTATTCACCTTTTCTTTGCCAGATCTACGTGCATTCCACTTGTTGGACAATTATTTTATGAATGTTTCCCAATCACTGCAGTAATTCCGAATACCGACTTAACTTGACATTTTTCCGAAACTTAGTCCTATCAGAAGGCTTGTTCCGTTACTGGAAACTCGTGGAGAATTCTGCCAAGTGATCCGTTGAAAACTGAGAATTTGCTGTTTCGTCCGTGTCTATTCAAAACCTACGATTTCCGTGATTCTCAGGCTTTACCTATGATTTCTGGACTGCTGCAAGCATATCCAACCTTGTGATATTGTATTTGGGGCTACTTAAGGTATATTTGTAACGTACCTACAATATGAACGTTTGTCTTAAATGCTATCTACTTTTTATTTTATTAATTTCCAGTAATCTGATTCTAGCATACTTTTTACTACCTCCGTGGGGCAAAGCGATTTTAAAACAAATTTTTGTGAATATTCTAAAATTAGTATACTGACTGGCTAATATTGTAAAATTCCTCCATTGTATCAGTCTTGAATATTTCGCATTCTTCACGTCAGTTTTGAAATGAGCGTGCAAAACCAAGCTAGCTCAACTATGACCGATCCTACTAGCACTCAGGCTACACACGGAGGGCCTTACATAGGCCGACCACCTAGACGGTTTGGAGGTTATAGAAAGGAAAAATTTAAAGACTTTCTAAAAGAATTGAATCGGTACTTTCAGTCTAACCGAATTTTTAGTGACCAACGAAAATGTGAAATTTTTCCTAGCATGCTCGAGATTGACAGTCTAGCTGATACATTTTACGAAGGGCTTGACCAAAACACCCGATATGATTATGCAGAATTATGTCAACAGTTTGAGCAAAAATTCCCTTCTCCAAAAATTGAATACTTGGCAGTCGATAAACTCACTTTGAGGGAACAAAAGACGGAAGAAGCTGTTTCTGAATACGCATATGATATTCAAAAACTTGTACGTGATGCGTTTCCCGAAGTTTCTCCTGCTGAATCCGAGGTTTTAAGATTACGGTATTTCCTGAAAGGCTTAAAACCGCGCATTCGCTAGTATGTAATAACGACAAAGCCTACAAATTTTGAGGCTGCCGTAGCAGAAGCAGTTGAGCAAGAAGCGCATCAACATCTCATGTACGGAGATGCTCCTTGGCTCGACGACGTGGTGAATAGGCCACCACCTCGGAGCACTCCCAATCGTCATTTTGAGCGACAGTCAGGTCGACAGAATAGAAATGACAGATACGACGACTCTCGTCATCAACAAAATCGACAACAATACTCGCGGCGTCAGCAGTATGATAACAGACAGAGTCGCCAAATGTACAGCGCCGTCCGTCATAATACCAGTAGTGACGAAACAGCGGCTCTGAAACAAGAAGTCACTACACTACAGTCTCAAATGGGCAATCTGACCCAACAGATGCAAACGTTGGTAGATTCCATTCGGCAAAATCAGAATTTCGGCCGACCTAGTGGAAATACACAATTCAGAAATTCAGCTGGGCCATCGCAAGGACCACATTCGTCATCCAACTTTCAAAGACAAGCTCAAAACAGTAGGATCGAATGTTGGCATTGCGGCCAGGCTGGGCACATTAAAACACGATGCCCACAGGTACAGTCGACACAAGGTGGCCCCAGAAGGGAGCCGAAACGTCGAAGTTTTAATTATATGAATCGAACCGAACCACAGACCTTTGGCTATGAAACAGGTTTGGAAAGCTATGAGGAAAGGGAAGAAGAAGAAGAAGAAGAAGAAGAAGAAGGGGTTGACACGCAGGTCAAAACTTTGTACCCGACCGTACACGTGGCGAGTGTACATCGGTCACCTGCAATATGCAAATTAGTTGCCCACAACAAGGAGTTGGTGGAACGAAGCACAAATACACAATTGGCAATGAATAATGCAGAAACTCAATGGGAAGAACCTCAGATAGCACCCGAGGGACATCCTGGTCCGCACCTAAGACCTCACTGGCCAATTCGACACCGTATACGAGCGGCTTCCTTCATACATGCAGTACTCTTTTTACCACTGATTGTATTTTGTCTGCTACCTACAACTGGTGGCTCGCTAGCTGGGGAACTGGGTAAGTTCACCACACAGGTTCATACAGGATATGGCGTAGCCATGGAACCAGCTGGGCTAGCGCTTACTCCACGCAACGTGGAGTACCTCCCCATAGTAATCCACGCTGAGTTGCCTGATATAGAAAAAGACTATGACGATTACGTTGAGTGGGTGGCTAAGGGGTCTAGAAGTACAAACAATACCTGTAGTGGCCGCCTCAATTTACATAAAAGATTACAGGCAGTAATATCCGACTTAGCCATTGCTTATGAGGGGGTTTTAGACACTGACTTTTATGCTAAATTGCTAAATCAGGTCTGCAAACAGGCAGAAGGGTTTTGTACTCAAACTGACCAACCCACACCGGATATCGCACCAAACCAAGAAAAGGGCTCCCCAAGACGGGAGAAACGCTTTTTAGGAGCGCTAATTGCAGGGGTTCTTGGTTTGACCGGCACTGGACTGGGTCTAGCCAACAGCATCTATTTGGGGAAAGTAGGTTCCAAACTTGATGCCCTGCAAGATGCCATGTCACTCATGAAAACAGATGCAAGTTTGCGTGATCAGACCTTAAACAGGTTAACAGCTGCAAATGAACAGCTGTACATTTTCACCCACCATTCCATCAAACAAATTCAGGACAAAATCAACCAAATCGCCTGTACTCAAACACAGATAGTTCAGGAAATCGATCTAATGATTAGCAGTCTAGCAATGAAAGAAACCATTACTAGAATGGTCGATGGGGCAATGCTGGCAGCTACAGAAGGTAGGCTTGCGCCCGATCTAATTGACGTAACGACGCTGAAACGTCTTTTGCGAAATAATGTAAATCTACACGGTAGCCTTTTTTATCAAGAACCAGCTCTTTTATACCAGTTTGCAAAAACGTATCCAGTGAAGCTTGAAATTCATCGATTGTTGTTTTCCTTTTTGTTAGAAATTCCAATAGTACTTAACGAAGATGTGAAGCCTGTTTTTAAAATTCACAACGTTGGTTGGCATAATAAAACAACCAAACTACAGTATGCTCTTGATTTGCCTGAAATGGTAATGCTCGGGAACATCCCAATGGGAGACGATAGCTACCACCACCTAGTACTACCTATCAGTAATGAGCACTGCATAAGCCATCCAGGGCTATGGTTATGCCATCCACATTCCATACCATTAGCATGGTCGCAAGAACAAAGTTGTATCAGTGCGCTATTTAACAGCCCTCAGACTGGCGAAAAATACTGCGAACCCAGGCACCGCTTAGCTACCTCGAGTAGAAGCACCCAAATTCGGTCCACCACGGCTGGTGTACTCATTCGCACGAACGAATCTCACGTACTGGTCACGCGCTCATCTACTATTGCGCATCAAAATGTCGGTAACAAAATTAGTGTCCCTAGCCACGGCGTACTATGGTTCTCACACGTAGATTATACATTGTTAACAGTAGGCTCTTTTGTTTATTATAATAGTCTAAAAGTGGTACAACAAGTCCGTGTAAAACTGTTAGACCTAAAACCACACTGGCCGAACGTTACTTCCCCGTTCGCAGTCGATTTCACGCCTTTAGAATTAGCGCAACGGCAGAATAGTGAGGCAAGGAAATTGATTCGGGAAGTCGCCGATCATTCTGGATTGTATCCATTTTTTGGACTAAGCTCCAGGGTTTCTTTCTTAGGTCTTTACGTAACAGTAGTTTTCGTCATCCTGGTGATTGTCTGCATTATTCTGTGTCTTTGCTGCCGTCGCTGCAGACGCCATCGACAGAGGAGCCCGCCTACAGTTTGGTATAGGCCAAATACTGAGTCGATAGCATTAGAGAGTAGAGGCAGGCGCCGATCAGATTCAGAGTCCCCATCTGACAACCGACGCCGAAGTAGTAGCATGTTCCCTCCTCGAAGGCGACAGTCTCCTCGTACATCACAGCCAGAAGGATCTCGTCCAATGTTGTTCTCGTTAGACCCATTCTCGGCGTTAGTTATCTGGATATGTATACGCGATATACATATTCCTGCCTTAGTAGACACGGGAGCCAGTATCACTATGATTTCCTCCTCTCTCAGGCGTCGATTGCTAGCAAATGAGGAATATCTCAAACTCAGTCCTCACGAAGTCCCTCGAATTGATTCTGCAACTGGCCATACTCTGGAATTGGACGGTTTGTTGCAAGTCCCTTTTCAGATAGGTTCAAAGGTCCTCGTAACGGGTTTGCCAGTAAACAGGAAGGTGCGACCCGTACATTTCAAAATTTTCGATCCGATTGGTGGGACATTGTCAAAGTATATGTCATGCAGGGCATTCTTTTCTCCAAATTCCTTCAAAATGCAGCCCTCTCTGAGCACTTACTAAATACCGGATGGGCCCCTTTGGGAGAATCAGGCTGGGATTCGTCGGGCTGGGCCAGTGGTGTCTATGTTATCGGTCCTAATTGGCGCTCTGGCCAACCGTTTCCCCGCCCTAACCTTCTCGGAAACCTGCTAATGGAAGTCCGTTTTCAGCTGCGTCTCAATTTTCTGCATACTGGCACCTTGGTGGTTTGTGACTCTCTAGGAGCAGATCTGCAGCTGCCGCCATCCACAGTTGTGCTTTGTTTGCGTGGTGCGCGCATCCAACATATTGTGAAAATTGCACGCGCCTGCGCCTGTCCGCTCTTTTCATCTATTGTCATCTTAGGTGGCACCAATAATTTGCCACGGCGCCACGCTCCTAAAGGAGATCTTCCAGCACTGTATGCTCCTGATGGAGCACTTAGCCCCAACAGCACCAAACACGTGCTGCGCCACTTTCAGCGTGATGTGTCGTTTCTTTCTGCTGAAAATCAGTCAATTTCTATATTTGTTTGCGAAATTCTGCCTCGCCATAATGATTTCTCTAAAGATCTGAATATTCCTGTCAGTTCTATACAACAGACTCTGACCAAGGTTAACAAAAGTTTGCACTATGTTGCTAATGCTAGAAAACAGGCCGGAACTTGGCGCAATGTACAAATTCTCCCAATCAATCAGTATTTTCGAGATACCTCTTTTTTCCGTTTCCGTAATGGAGTCCCTGATTTACATCTAAATTCCGCAGGCGCAGCTAGACTGAGTGACATTCTGCGCATTTCCATCGAAAACCCTTAGTAACGTTTATCGACACACATCGACGCTCTGGTCGAGGTTCAATCCCTGTTTTATGTTACGACACACTGGTCGCATATTTTCTATTCTTATATCTGTATTATCCGATCAGTTCTGTAATGCACGTAATACCATACTATTCTCTTTGCTATTACTCACTGTATGTCTATTAATTATACTGTAGTGCTTATTTATTTGTTTCCTGTTCATGATCCAATACTATTTCTTTTTGTCCCTTGTCTATTGGTGTCTACAGTATATTTCTGCCAATTCCTCGTCGTTACTATTTACAATAATATATTAACAGTTAATCGCATCGTCTTGTAATCAATTTGCTGTTCCCTTATTATACGTCACTCTGTGTAGTATCCTATTAGTTACAGTCTGTCTTTGCTTTTTATTCTTCTGTCATTTGTTGTGCTGTTTGCTACACTTACTTATACAATAACTTTCTTTTTACTCATTTTGCAGCCATTTCCCGTTGTTCTGCTCATTTAAGTGTCACGGGTGGGCACCACACTTTTTGACAACGGAGGGGAATTGAATTTGTAAGGTTTGGTCTTTATCCCCCCCATTTTCCTTTTAAATTAATGTTACATTGGCAACCTTTCACTTTCATTTGGCAACCAGGTCATTTCAATGGCTTGTGGGACAGACAACATTTAAATTGGGAAGCTTTTAGCAGAAAGCTATTTGAAAGGTTTTAGGGGATAGAATTTAATTATATATTACATTAATTTATTTAATTTAATAATATCTTGTCTTAGAGCTGTTTTCCCAGGAAATTGTTGACAGCCATTGTAGTATCTCCAGTTTCAGGTTATAAATCGAGAGCTAATGTAGTAGCCAGGTACCTAGCGTGGCTGTTACGTGCTAATATATACTAATACCACTTCAGAGGCACAGAAAGCCCTTAAGACTGTGCGCTCTTCAAATTAAAGTAACCGGCTTTCCTGGAAAAACCAGCAACAAAAAAACCTGCACTCATTTGTTGCCATTGTTCCCAAAGTGGGAACATTCACAATTTGATGTGGTGTGGTATCATAGTGCAATCTGCTAAATAATTAGTTATGTCATTGTAACAAAAACGGAAAAAGTAACAGATATTATCTGCTCGGCGTCAATGCCTAGCTAGGGGCATAAAAATTGGGCTCACTCAATATTGAGTAAAACTGTGTGGTAAAGGAAAAGTAAAGGGTGCCGATGAAATTTAAGAGTTTGTGGCGACAGCGGGCTTGATGCCAACGAGAAAAGAACCAATCCAAGACAAACTGCTTATATTAGTAAACAATAAAATTAATCTAACAAGCTTAAGGGGGGGGGCTACTAAAATCGACTTGCCCCGACTTTGTCCGATTGGCCTACTTTTAGGCGAGGATATAGAGCATGGGTGTGGTCAAAAAATATCGGGTACTGAGATCGTAGCTGCCTTCCAGCCATGTGCAACCGTCGCGTTTATGTGCCCGACCCCCCATTTTTCACAACTACTAACATAATTAATTAAAACTTTCTACTGACTGCTAGGCCCATGCTTCAAAGCTGTCATTCGCCAATATGATTTGACACTGTAAGGTTTGGTCTTTATTCCCCCCCCCCCCATTTTCCTTTTAAATTAATGTTACATTGGCAACCTTCTTGCTGAAGGTCATTTCAATGGCTTGTGGGACAGACAACATTTAAATTGGGAAGCTTTTAGCAGAAGGCTATTTGAAAGGTTTTAGGGGATAGAATTTAATTATAGGGGAGAGTCGAGTACTGGATGGCAGATGGCCATGAGTGACCAGAGAGGGGTGATTAATATTGGAGGAGAGGAAGTAAACAAAATTAGTTCTGAGGAGGCTTTGTAGCGTCTGGAAAATAGTAGTCAGTCTGGAAATAGGACTCGTGAGAGAAGGTCGCTAATGGTTTGTGTGTGCTAATGCCAAAGAAGGATTTTGTTGATGCTTTGAATCGTGGTCTATAATAAAGTGCATTCCTTTGTGTTAGGAGCGTACAGAAGTACTTACTGACGTTCGTTGAGACGAGTCGGCACGCTTACAACACCTATGTCCCCCCTACCTGCAGAAAAATACTAGATGTCTGTATTTTATCTGCATCTAAGGGAATTACTCTTCAAAGTTGAAGTTTCGGCAAAAATTTAAAAATTTTTGGCTAACGAAAGGAAAATTTTATTACTGGTGCGAGCTATAAGGCTGCAATTTGGCATAAAAGGAGGCCCTATAGGAGTACTCATTTGTGCCAAATGGCAAAAAATTCTGCCGCGTGAAAAAAATTTTATGTCAACTTTACTCTTCAAAAGTGCCGAAACCGCCATTTTCAGTATGTCGGATCCTGTGTAGAGGCTTTCTGCAGCCATAGAAATCGCAAACCTTCACTAATTGAGCTGAAATCTTTTGTGGGCGTGTTTTCGACCTCGCTGAGTTAAAATATCTCAAAAAAATTTAATTTCCAAAAATTTTATTTTTTCGATTTCTGGGGTACCATTGCCAAAAAAAAGGCGTTTTTGGTAATTTTTGAAGAATTGAATTTGAATTTGAAAGAATTTGAAAAATTACCAAAAACGCCTTTTTTTGGCAATGGTACCCCAGAAATCGAAAAAATAAAATTTTTGGAAATTAAATTTTTTTGAGATATTTTAACTCAGCGAGGTCGAAAACACGCCCACAAAAGATTTCAGCTCGATTAGTGAAGGTTTGCGACTTCTATGGCTGCAGAAAGCCTCTACACAGGATCCGACATACTGAAAATGGCGGTTTCGGCACTTTTGAAGAGTAAAGTTGACATAAAATTTTTTCACGCGGCAGAATTTCTTGCCATTTGGCACAAATGAGTACTCCTATAGGGCCTCCTTTTATGCCAAATTGCAGCCTTATAGCTCGCACCAGTAATAAAATTTTCCTTTCGTTAGCCAAAAATTTTTAAATTTTTGCCGAAACTTCAACTTTGAAGAGTAATTCTCTTAGATGCAGATAAGATACAGACATCTAGTATTTTTCTGCAGGTAGGGACATATGTGCCAAATCAAATTGGCGAATGGGCAGCTTTAAAGCTTGGGCGTAGCAGTCAGTAGAAATTTTTAGTTAATTATGTTGTTAGTTGTAAAAAACATAAACGCGACGGCTGCACATGGCTGGAAGGTAGCTAAGATCTCAGTACCCGATATTTTTTTGACCACACCCATCCTCTATATCCTCGCCAAAAAGTAGGCCAATCGGACAAAGTCGGGGCAAACCTTTAGTAGCCCCCCCCTTAAGGGGGGAATACGTACGTACGTTGTCGGATATAGGTACATTTTTACGGTTTTGTTTGGGCGGAATATCGGTAGTCATCAGTGGATCACTAACGGCCGTTTGCGCCAAATGTGGTTAACCATTTGCTAACCATTTAGTTATTCGCTAACCAAATGGTTAATTAACCATTTGCTAACCATGACCATTTGCTTAGCAGCAACTTCCTTGCACCAAATGTGGTTAGCAAATGGTTAGTCAACCATATGGTTAGCAAATGGTTAGCAGCAGTTAGAGGCGGGACTTCTCTGAACCAATCAGACTAGGCCGCTGCACTCGTTTATCCAATAAATTACAGTGAAATTTTAAAAGGCTTCACTCACGATTAAACACATTTCAGTGTCGTGTTTCTATACAATTCCTATCTTTTGCCTTCTGTCTATACGAAAACGAACATTTATAATTACTTAATAAAGCAGGTTCAAAACATTCGTGAGACAAAACTTCACTATGCAATTGGTAAAAGATAAAGGTCATATAAAAGCAGCGACATCTTGTGATCAACTCCACAAAAATTATAATTCGAATACTACTACCTTTCAAGACTACTGATTTGAGCAATAGAAGATAGTTTTAAGTTTTCTTACCAACCTTACACATGAATCACGCAAAAATATTGAATCACTTCAACATGTTAGCCTATATATACTCCAACATGAATATACATTCCGTTTATTCTTTCTTAGTTGTACGGTTTGGTCTGTAAGTCTCTTGCCAGAACCTGAAAATCAACTGCAAGTTCGTGGTTAACCCTGCTCCAGAGCAGGGTTAGCCAACCACGTGTTAACCACTTGCTTAGCATTTGGTTAGCAAGTGGTTAAGTTAACCACATTTGGTGCAAAATAGTTAGTGGTTAACTTCTAGTTAACCAAGTGGTTAGCAGCAAATCTGCTAACCATTTGCTAAGCACATTTGGTGCAAACCAGTGTAAGTGGGGGAACGCTGCCGATAAGGTCCACTTGTATCTTTTTCGTCGCTATTGGACCATTGTAGCAATGGCGGGAGGGCTGTCACTGCCAACCGTTAACTGGTTTTTCGCCCAAAGGCACCAGGTTGCCCCCGTAAGGGGTGGGTTGAAGTCCGGGGGTGGGTGGCATTCCTGATTTTGGTCAGGAATCACTGAAGTGGGTGGGGTGGTTGGGGGCTGGGAGTGGGTAAGGGTTGGAGGCGTTGGAAGTAATGGTTGGTTCTGGGTAGAGGCAGTCGGAGGTGAATTTTTGCGAGAAGGGGCACCCCCAACTCCAAAAGGCGTCGCCTGTTTCCGCCACCGATTCCAATATTTGTAGGGGCGAGGAGCACCTTGGCCATCCCGGGCGAGATTCCCACCACCGGGATAGCCGCCATAACCAGCTCGTGGGAGTTGTACCAGACTTGGCATCGCTTCCTGTTGACGTTTCCTGCTTTTATGCAATATTTGCAACTGGGGTTGTTAAATCTTTTCGTATTTAGCAGCCACAGTTTGGAGACCAACCGTTTGTTTCCATTGGGACCAACACCAATTGGGACGAAGGTGGTCATTACCGTACTGGATAGAATTCCCGCCACCGAGAGAAACCTCCGTACATATTAACCATCTCCGCTGTGGGCCTCCGCTGGCAAATCCGAGCAGTTTTGGGCTCAAGAAAAGAAAGGCAATGTCGGACAGGGTACGGTGGTTCGACCACTTGGTCGAACATGCTAGCATCTTAGTAGCCGGTGGAGAGGGGGGGGGGTTAGAGAAATTCAAGTTCGGGAGGGCAAAAATTTAGCAACACTTTTCAAAAATAACACTGGAACCCTGTGACCGGGCAGCCTGATGTAAGGCTGCTTAGTAAATAAATTTAGAGAATGGGTTAAACAAATTTCAATTTGGGAGGGGCAAAAATTTGGATTAACTCCATAAAAGGAGCCTTGACCTGGCGACCTAATGTAAGTTGCATATTAAATACATTTGGCAGAGGAGGGAAAAATTTAGCAGCATTTTACAAAAAACAGCACTGGGAGCCTGTGACCGGGCAGCCTAATGTAATGGGTTGAGTCGGGAATTAAACACACACTCAACGCCACTACGAGGACTGCCGCAGTGAAACGCGACCCGGCTGGCGGAGATATTTAGTCCAGGCGGTTCGATAACTACTGACACCTCGCCAAAAGGTTGAATTTAGGGGGACACGTCTAGTGAAAATTGGGAAAACACACAAAAAATCACAAATTCTGTTATAAAATATATCCGGGCTACTCCCTGCATTCTACATAGCTGCGTAGTAAGAGATCAGTCTAGTTAAAGGTTAAAAATTAAAGTTAAAATAAGGACAACTTGACGTTCTTTTCGTCATTATGGGTAGTAAATACGCCAGGATTCTTATGGTTGCTTACTGGTCGCCCATGTCTTGAAAGTTCTTTTTTAAATTTCACCTCTTTATACTTTTCGAATTTCTGGTTGCATTATCTTTTTTTCTATTTTTTAATTTTAACAGGCGCTAATACATTTTCGACAGTGGATAATGTGTAATGGAATTAGTAAAACTTAATGTGAAAATCTACTAAAAATGGTCAAAAGGTAGTCAAAAACAATTAATCTGCGAAGAAGAATCCTTATGCCATGGATTTGTCAAGACGACCAACGACCATCCATATGGAATGTAGTTATTTAATAATGTCCAAGCATTAATTGTATAAATCGTTTTATGTTTGCCAAGCCAGAGTATCTAGTACTCAAACTTAAGGACAATTCTTAAATAGAGTCCAAGGCTTGCACTCAATTAGGTCAGAAATCTTAGTCTCAATGACGATTTTAAGTGTAATTAAGTTTAAATATTGTTTAATTTACTAACAATATTAATCTAGAAGTTGTAAACGGAGGGTTAATTCGGTCACCCATTCCCTAATAACCGGAGTTGTCACTCCACTCAACCTTAAATGGCAGTATCTTGACAAATCTTAAAGAAAATCAGTGAGTTGTTACTCCCCACAAAGAAAAATATTGACACTTTGACTAATCTTAAGCGTATTAATGAGTTGTCACTCATAACTTGAGCCAAGAATGGTCCTTTTTCACCGCCTTGTACCGTGTACGTTTGTCATTGACTGAATATGAATTAGCAGGGAGCCATTAACCTGTAATCGGGAACTCACATGACTACTAAGCTGAAAATTGGTCGCAAAATTACCTATAAAGTGGAAATTTACACTAAAAAACAATAAATATTGGAAGATGGTTTAATTCTAGGTATTAAATAGCTAGGGGATCTTTTCAGGATAACCCACCCCAGGCCCAGATTCCGCAAAACTTGATCAAATGAGCAGAAATTTGGTACGGGTATGTTTTCGACCACGCTGAGTTCAAATATCGCAAAATTTTTCGATTTCGCGAAATTCGATTTTTTCCGATTCGTAAGGGGGGACCAAGGGAAACCAAAAAAATTTTTGTCTTCGATTTTACTGAAAAGTTGTATTTAGGGGTTTTCGAGCTCGCAGAACACGAATCTGAAGTTAGTTTTTCGATTCAGCTTTTCGTTAGCTCAGTATAAGCTTACATCTTAAGCTTACAACTTTAGCTTATATTGAACTAACGAAAAGCTGAGTCGAAAAACTGATTTCAGATTCGTGTTCTGCGAGCTCGAAAACCCTTAAATACAACTTTTCAGCAAAATCGAAGACAAAAAATTTTTTGGTTTCCCTTGGTCCCCCCTTGCGAATCGGAAAAAATCGGATTTCGCGAAATTGAATAATTTTGCGATATTTGAGCTCAGCGTGGTCGAAAACATACCCGCACCAAATTTCAGCTCATTTGATCAAGTTTTGCGGAATCTAGGCCTGGGGTGGGTTATCATGAAAAGATCCTAGCTGGGTACGTACTTAGATAGGGTTAATTAGTGACAATTAGGTAATAATTAGTTAATTTTAGTAATTTTGGGTGAAAACATGACTTGGGCTCATATGAAAGAGAATTTAACACCGATTCCAAAAATCCAAACCCGACGTTTCAACTCCCAAAAATGAGAAAGTTATAAGTAAAAATGTCTTTTAACAAGATTACGTTCTTGTTTCGTAATCTTAACACTCCAAAAAGGAGTGTTCTAAAAAGGTTTTTGTTTTGGTTTGACTTAAATCAAACCTTTTTCCTTCCCTTTCTCTTTTCTCCACTCTGTTTCTCCACTCTCTTTCTTCTAGGGCCCAACCATAGGTTAACGCGGGGGGGTCTGTGGGGGTCCAAGCCCCCCCCAAACCGGACAAGGTACAAGCCCCATCGTCGTCGGGGACAAGGGGTAACGAAAAAATGGCCAAGGGGTAACCAGAAACAGCGGGAAAAAATTAGTTTTTACAGCTAAATTTCAAAAAATTTGCGGCTTCGCCGGAACGTTTTAGCTAAAATGCTTAATTTTTCGGAAAAATCGGGCAAAATTTTGAAATTTTTCCAAAAATTAAAGATTTTTTGCAAATTTTGACAAACAATTGGTAATTTTAATAAAATTAGCGTTAATTTTTCGAAAAATTTTAAAAATTTTTTCTTGATGTACAAGCCGCCCTGGAAATTTTTGTTCAAGGTACAAGCCACCTCAAAATTTTTTGGGGACAAGCCCCCCCAGGATCCGACCCTATGTTAATGTATGGGCCCAACAGTTGTCTTCCCCTTGAACTTTTGGCCGAAGACAAAGCCAACAGGAAAAGAAAATTTAACGTAGTTTAGGCCCAAGTCATAACAAGAAGGGGGCCGTTGCCCTTTATTAATAATAACATCATGGTTATAAGTAGCTAGGATTACGTACGTAGGTATGTATCATGTGATTATGCAATTCATAACCTCTGGAAAATTGTGCAACTCGCATAATAATTAGTTAAAGTTCTGAAATTTCGTAAATTTGTCCCTTTGGTTGCGTTTATGTGTTAAAGAAAGTTTTGCAAAATTTTGCTAAAATTCAGGACCCGAAATATATCAAAAAAAGGGTCAGTTGGAGGGCAATAATTTTAAAATCTCATTAATATTGACCCTCGGTGACCAGCTGGCTCACCCCGCCGCTGCGCACCAAGTGCAAAAGGTGGGCTTCTAGAAAGTTCTAGAACCTTCTAGAAGCTTTGCCTTAAAATCAAAGCAAAAGTCCGCCCCCGAACACGCTAATGACCTGTCGCCGAGCATGTCAGCAAAACTGTCAGCTCGGTCCCAAAATTTTCTATTTCACTCAGTGTTCGTTTGAGTGCAGCCGAGAGCGGTTGCTTTCCCTCCCCTTGTGCATTCTCCAGTGCAATTGTTATTGCATGGGGAATTCAAACGCACCTCCCCGGTTAGGTTAAAAGAGTAGGACTTTTCTGGCCTTCGGGACAGAAAAGAGATTGAGATATACCGCGAACACTCACCAACTAGGGCCACATAGGCTTGTTATGCCTGGCCAAAAATCGAGAGAGAAATCCTAGGAATTTAACGGCCCTTTTGGCCATTTTTCTATATTTGAGGCCTTTTAGCCACTTCTTATTATGTGATTTTTGGGGCCTTGGGCCAAATTTTCATGTCTTTTATGAGGCCAGTGGGCCAGTTTTTATGTACTTTTTGGGCCGTCGAGCCCCGTTTTTCTCGGTATTCGGAGCCTGAGGCCAGACTTGAATTTCTCTAGCATGCGTGGGCTTTTGAGCCACTTTGAGTTCACTTATTTTTATTTAGTATTATTCTTATTATTCTTATTTCATTATTTTAATAATGGGGCAGCTCATGTAAACCCCTCCTGTTCGATGGAGGTCTTGAGAATTGTTCCTACTTTTATTTTTCTGTTTTTATATCCGACACTCCCTTGCTATCGAGGTTTGTTGACCTCCGCCTCTCTTTTATTCCATTTATTCTTATCATTTTTATTTGTACTTTTCGGTCAAGCCACGACCAACATTTTTACTATTTTTATAAGGCCCGTTTGGCCAGAAATTTGGGGTTTCAAAGTAGATTTCGGGATTATTAAGTGGGGACCCAACCCCTGAGTTTAAGCTAGAGGGTCCCTTTGCTACGACCCTAGAATCTTAAGTTAGTAAAAACAATATCCACCCCACAGCCGGCAACTAGGAGTTGCCGGCCATGTTGTCTTGCCACGGCTTTGTTAAGCCTCAAAAAATTCATTATCTGTAATTTGTAATTGTTTGCTGTAGGTCGGTGTCAAAAATAATAGGTTACCAAAAGCGTGAAATGAACTTTAAAATGGAGTCCTAAAATAATCACTTGTCTTGTAATCTGTCGTTTTAAATTAATTATCAAGAGTTTCAAGTGGAATGACCGGCTTCCCCAGTAGTTAAACTAATTGTTGTTAGTAGTTTTGTTTGGTAATGATTGCTTAGCAATCATTACTCACGTGGCTTTCTAAACTTCAAAACTTTCCTCAAAATATTACAAAGTTCTCAAAGTTCTGCGCTTTTAGTCGAGTTTTAAAACCCTAAAACTCCCACCAAAATCTCAACCAATTTTCTCTTAAATTAACAGTTAATATTATTAAGATATGTTTGAAATAATAGCTAGGAAATCAGAATAGTAAGTGCATTTAGGACTAGGCTTTGCCTGAATTGTTTTGTAACCATGCTTGTAGTTAGAATTAGTTAGGTAGTAATTAGCTAAGAAATTGTATGTTTGAGTGTGTGTTTGCGCGTGTAAATGTGTGTGTGATAGTTCCTGTGACTGTGCATGTATGGGGCAACTCACGTAAACTCCTTCTGACCGATGAGGGTTGTGAGCTCTGCCAGAAGAGAATAATGCTCAGGTAATAGGCAGGAAAGAGGTATATTTGTGGTTCATGTGAATAAACGTACGCAAGGTTAGCATGAGTGTATTCTAGTCTGAATGTGGTATAAATGTAGTATAACTGTTTCTTGAGTGGCAATTCGAGTGCATGAATGCGGTATAAGTGTACCATAACTGTTTCTTAGTTAGCAGTTTAAGTTGTATAAATGTTGTATATGTGCAGTATAAATGGTCATTAAGTAGCTATCCCAATAATTGTTTAAATGCCGTATGAACTTTGTTTAGCTAAGAAATAGGATTACGTAACTAAGTATTCGGTTATCTGTGATGTAGTAATGTATATGTGATTGTTGCAAGTTTATGTAGTGTGGTTGATAACAATGTGAAGATAGCGTGCACTAAAGATAGACATTTTATGAAGTTAGCGCACACTCCTAAATTATGAAATTATTCAGAAATTACTTAACTTGACAAACGCTCAGTATTTTTGTGACTTCTGTCTAGAATTGTCGGTACTTTAGCTAAGTTGCCAATTGGTTCACGCCTGAACAGTTGAGTTGAGTTTGGGTAGCGTTGCGAACTAGTCGGGGGTTTTGCTGTGATTTAGGTTCCGATTTTGGGGTCCTGATTTCTCGACTATCTCCGAACGTTGAGTTATTTTTATAATTCTGTTGGCGCTGTAAATTTAATACTTTACACTTCAAAGTTGATGTAAAAGTATTTGTTATCTTTCGGTTTTGTGTTTGATAAGCTTTGTCTCGTTCGGTAGTGAAATTTGACAGTAAAATTATTTGTTGTTAAACATTCTCTTTAAGTAGACTTAGGGCATTTTCCATCGGCATCACACACCACACAGTTACCTTGTGATCTAGTCTTATCCTAAATTCTAGACAGTCAACTCGTTTTATTTAAGAGTCAGTGCATTTTACTAACATACGTATACTCGAACTTGACAACAATAATTAGGAATGTGACAGTGTAAATGCGTGATAACTGACTGTGCACGTGGCATGTGGGAAACACCGAAATTATACCAAGGTTCACATAGTACGCAGGAAAATAATAGTAGGTAACGTAGTTCTAGTGGATAAGTCTTGTATGCATGTCTGGAGGTCTGTGAATGCATGATTATTTTGGTAATGCAGGTTCAGTCCAAAAATAGCAAATATGCAAATGAGATTCAGACCGAGGGATCTAGGGTCACGGGGACCCCGCATTAGGTCCTTATCAGTCGGATAAGGGATATCCTCGATTCGTCCGCGTAGGCCACTCTTTGTTAAGAGTGCGGACGCATCGCATGAAGGAAATTTCTCCAGTAGTTGATTTTTACGCAAAATTAATGCATTATCTGTTTAAAAACTGTTGTTTTCGCAATATCCCCATAAAACGTATGAGAATAGTACGTAAGACCAATAACGGAGGTAGTTTTTAAGCTTTCAGTATCGTTTCTTTTAGTTTGAAATCAATACACATCGGTATTACTATTTTTAGTCAAATTAGCTATATTCAACCTATATTTCGCTTGTAATAATGACAGTTGTCACCTCTTTTAGTCCGGTACATGTTGTTATTACCATTTTCAGTCGATTCAGTCATAGTCAACTCAAATTCCGTTCGTATTTATGACCGCAATGATGGACTGGCACCATTTCATGTCAGTGTCCATGTTTAAAGATAAATCTAGTTAAATTCTGTTATATAACCTTCGGCAAGAGTAGGAGATAAACCTTGCTGAGCTGACAGTCCTTACAAACTTGGTTCACAATGATTGTTTGCAAATGGCTATAATAAGCATCTACTAATCAGTAATTCTAATTAATACCAAGCAGTAATCAATAATATACCTTAAATAAGTAAAATAACAATTAGTTACGTAGATATCATGGATAGTTCACTAGAACCATCTTTCAATAATTGCAAAATTATCAAGATTCCTGAGTTCGGCCAGTTTCCAAAATTAGTATTTGTTGAAGCAGGAAGTTGTTACCTTCACCATTTAGGACCCGAGAAATTGGAGGTCCTAAACCTAGTTATTGCATCCTTATCAAATCTGTGTGTTAACTCTTTTCTAATTAGCTAATATTTGTTAAAACCAGGAAGTTGTCACTTTCCTTGTTTAGGACCTAGAAAACAAAAGGTCCTAGGTTTGATTATGGCCAAACAAATTAACATTACGCATTTCAAGACAATAAACGCATGTCTACTTCTATAGGGCCTAAAATAACCTCAATTTTACGTTTTCGAATTAAAATGCGTAGAGGCAAGTTATGCAAGGTAAATCATGCTACAATCGCAAATTTTTGCACAAGAATGCAAGAAATTGTCCGAGAGATTGTATTTTGTCCAAAATTACTCTTTAGCGCTATGATATTGCCAAAGTCATTCAAAACGATGCTATTCTCGCCAAAGTTTCAAGTTTTCGTAATTAATTCAAGTTACAAGTCTATTTCACATTCAGAAAGCCAAAGATGTGAGTAATGGTTGCTGGGTTCGAATCCCGCACCTATAACTTGTACTAATGGGTTTTAACCCATTTGATTCAGGTGCGGAAAGCGGAAATCAGTTCTGCCTAGAATCACGTGTAGATCTCCAGTATTCTGAATCACAGTGCCGATTAATTGTTGGATCATTTGGTTATTAGTCCAGAGTAGGACTCGTGCAGACAGTTGGAATTCATATCAGTGGAATTTATCGTTGAAAGGTACATTTGAGGAACTGATCAGATTTGTATCGGAAGTTCGAGGCAGAGATCGTATTACGAGTATTGCACCGAATCATCTGTGGGACCTAAGACCAGTTGTGAACTCTAGTAACTTTAGTATTTTGATCTCAAATTGAATCTCGCCCTTTACACATCGAAACATGAGTCTCATTACCTTCTATGGAAATTGGGGTTGTTATCCCCACCTCTCTTGCCTAAGTCTCAACGATTGATAGCAGTGATTAAAATAGAAGATTAAAGAAGAGATTAAATAAAGAACCTGTACTAATCCCATAACCGGACCAGGAAACCCCCCAACCGGACCGACCCTTGTGTATCCTTTGGTGACCGAATAGCATCCGAAAGTGCTATTGTTACTGGCATTTCGGGCTCACCCACAGACCGGAACCTTGTACTACTAACACCCTTAAACTAGTTAATTTTATCTTTTCTGTAGTTATTATTATTATTATTATAATATTGTCCTTGGTAAGGAGGACGGACAGAGTCTTAATCTAAAGCACGAGCACAAGCATATAGAGACCGCACAGTACAGTTTAGTGATGGGTTTAGCAGTTAGTTAGTTGACGACAAGAGGAAGAAAGAAAGAAGTAGCTGATCTGAGTTAAAGAGTCAAAACCTTGTCCCTATCCATAACAATTAGCTTGTGTAAAAGTGAGTACTGGCAACTCTGGCAAACTGTAATCTGTTTGCCTAGATTATCTTAATTGTATCACTGTTTATTGTTTACGTCGTACATTTCCTTGTTCGTAGTTTATTTGACCCCTGTACGCATTATAATTATCACTCTGTTGTTATCCTTATTATTATTAATAAACTGCAGTGCTTTGCAGTCAGTCTCTTGAACTATGGCACTTAATCCTGATCAAGACATTGGAGCCAGATTCGACCCCTGAACAAGTAAGTTATTTGATCTGACCCCTTGGGCCCTACAAAGACTTCACCACAGAGTTGGGATCTTGATTTGTCAATCAAGATCTATTCAGCAGAGTTCATTGTTACTGAACCGACTTATCCTCTGGAAAGCAAGTGTCGACCCTGCTTGCTAACGATATCAGCAGAAGCCCTACCCCTATCAAACGGACTCACGATCAAGACCCCAATCCAAGTTGGCCGCAGGGAAATTCTCAGTTTTGGATACACCACCTTCTGAGAGTCCAGTGCCTAAGTTTATCTTCCAGATAAACGTGCCGACCTTCCGCGCTTTGAAGCGGTTGTCACCCAGAGCTAGTGTCTTGTTAGACCGAAACAGATTTGTTGTGTAGAAGCCTTAGTCTTCAGTGATGAGTCATCATGTTAACAAGGAGCTAGTTAGTGCAATGTTATCAGTTGACGTTTATCTTTGGTTGAGTACTGTGCGCCTGCTGGCTTTGTATACTTATACTGTATTAGCTGTGAGCTTTTCCTTATCATTATCCTTACTAAGTTCTTACTACTAATAAATTGATATGCCGTGTTTTAGGTTTAGATTACTAGGTTGGTAGGACTCGTACCGAACAGTAAGCCCGTAGTAATACAGTTGATATTTTGACTCAATTCTGTTCAATCCGCTCTGAATACAACTGTGTATGCTTTTTCTTTCGTTTTTTTTTGGAAATTCGAACCTTATGAATTTTTCTGTGTTGATTCGATAGTATTTTGTATTTATTTCTGTGTCGCTCATGTTACCTTAACTGCTTTTTCACTTTCTATTATCTGTTACTGTGGTTTGCATATAAATTATGTGTAGTGTTGCTAACATATCATGGGATAAAAACTGTACGTGTAGTCGGATATTCATTTTAGTAGCGTCATTTAGTCAAAAATTATTATCTCGCCTAAAGGCGAGATAGCTGTTTTCATTTCTGGTGCAGAATGAACTGCATCTCTTTACCGTTAAATTTCCACCCTATACTCAGCACGGCCGTCATTAGCTGTAAGAGTTTTTGTACGAAAGGGACCCTACAATTGACTTTATCAGGTTGAACCCGATACTTGGTTATTTAAATTTTTCTTTGCTCCTTGGTTAACACAAATTCATAGTAGAATTAAGTTCTGAATTAGTGTTTTAAAAAATCTTAATTCTAGCCCGAATTCAAATTGCACACACTTTAATAGCATGCAAGAGTACATAAAGAGAGTGACAGCTGGCTGGCTCTCTGTTATCAACTGCAGGTACATGTTCTGTTCGCTAACGGCTATTTCCCCCACAACAAGTGTGTATGTTTACTTCAAAGAAATTCGAACGCTGTTTTTGCTTTCAGGGTCAGGGTTCAATGTCAAAGTCCAGTGTCCCAGTGCATTGACTGTTGACAGCGTGTTCCTGCGGCCGACTTTCAACTGTAGGCATTGATGACTGTAGGCTAGAAATGGCTCTGAGAAAGCACTGAATGTTATCTTATAACCCAACGGCGAGATACTGCTCCTTTTAGAGCCGACTTGTTTTAGTTTTGCAAGGTGTTTCTTTCAATGCTATTCTAAGGCCGGTTAGGTTAAATTCCATGCTTAATACTTTGCCGTGCACTCTTAGAAATGTTCCAGTAGAAACTACAGGAATCACTTTTGTAGATGATAAATACAAAAGCTTTTGTAGAAAATACAGGTTAACTCTTGTAATTTCTACAGGACATCGTTGGTAGTTTTTACTGGACTTACCTTGGTAGAATTGGTTACAAGTTAGATTAGTATAGTGTTGGGATTGGCCGAAAATTTCCATGGTTGGCTTGGCTTGGCTTGGCCGGAGTTTGAAGTTGGCCGGCCAATTGGCCGTTGGCCGGTGGCCGGCCATTGGCCTTAGGCCGGCCCGGCCAACGCCAAATGGCCCACGGCCAATTGGCTGGCCGTTGGCCGTTGGCCGATGGCCGGCCAATGGCCGTTGGCCGGCCAACGGTCAATGGCCAACGGCCAACTGATTGGCCGTTGGACGCTCGTTGGCCGTTGGCTGTTTCTTGGACGTAAGCTATTGGTCGTTCTTTAGCTATTTGTCAACGTTGGCGAGCTAGAATTTACTATTTTTATTCGTCTACCGTGCTTACTTACCGTGCGTCAACTTAATTAAACATTATTTCAATAGTACAATTTACAATATTTGTAAAATAGTTTTTCCAAACATTTAGTTCCAACCCGCCATAACTCTGTTTTAATTTTGCGACGGCCTCAATAAAGTGATGAGACGTTCACCGCCAGACAAATTTAAAAACTACGTTGTTAGCACACTGAACATTTGCATGCAATTAGCAAATTTAATTGTAAAATAACGCTAATAACGATAGAAATTGTCAACATCTAAGTGAAAATCTGTAGTACTGCACCTAACGTAACTTTATACACCAACATGTTTACGATAAAAGGCAGCAAAATTAAATTTTCCAACACAGTTAACGCACAAGATCAGTAAATTTGAGCTTGGCCAGCACTCGGCCATTGGCCAGCCAACGGCCAACGGCCAGCCAGTTGGCCGTTGGCCGAGCCAACGGCCATTGGCCGGCTATCGGCCAACGGTTAGCCAATTGGCCGTTGGCCATTGGCCGTTGGCCGGCCAACGGCCAATGGCCCAAGCCAACTGGCCGAGATTTTCTCGGCCAACGGCCAATGGCTTGGCCGGCCACTGGTCGGCCATTGGCCAGCCACTGACCGCACCGGCCAATGTACAACACCAGATTAGTATTCCATACAAATGATGCCTTTAGTTTTCACTGGTTTACAGGTTTACTCTCTACAGAAAAGTACTCGATACGCTGATAACGCAAACTGAGTATATATGGGCGATAGTGATCAGAATTTTTTAAAGACTAAAATTTTTAGAATTTTTTCAAATTTTCGGTCTTTCAACCCGTAGGGTGAACTTTTGTAGCGGCCGCTCCCTGCCGAAATTTTTTTGGGAGTGGCCGCCCCCCGCACCCGCCCCCCTCCCCCTTTTTAAATAACAGGTCGCTCCAGTAAAATTTGTAAAATTTACAGATTTTGTCTTGCAAAAACTACAGGTTTGGTATTTGATTTAGGATGGTCAAAAATGTCGACCACAACTACAGGTTTCTTTAGTATTTTCTATAGGAAAATCCCGTATTTAAGACTACAGGTTTCCTTTTAGTATTTTGCCGAAAATCCTTGTACTTTACGATTCGAGAGGCCGGCAAAAAATACAAACGTTCCTTGTGTGGAAAAATTACAGGTTCTGCCAGTGACTGACTGCACAGGAGCACTTTTGTAGAAAACTACAAGAAATCCTGGAATTCCTGTGAATTTCCAGGGGAGTCTTTTTTAAGATGTGTGAAGCAAAGTTGTATAGTTTTTGTCAGTTGGTTTTGGGATTCGGATCGGCGGGTTGGTTCGCATTTCTTCGCATCATTCATTTTTAAGTTCAACCGTTCATATGGACACTGAGATGTAGCCGCAAAAATGTAGAAAATCCCATGGTTGTCTCTGCGCCCTTCATGCAGCCAACAATTTGTCACAACTTTTATTATTTCAGCAGTTCAAAGAAAATGCTAAGTCACAATTCATTACTACAGGTTTAATTGGTCTGGTAAATAGCCGAACTTGAATGGTGCTGCAGCCAATCAGAAACTGGTCCAAAAACAATTTGTCGGTCTTTCGATGATATTCAATTTCGACGAAGTGAACCCAGAAAAAGCCGTGCGCTACCAGATGTGGGCAATTCGTGATTTTCGATATACTGGCCTGTTAGGCAATTTGAAATGCCAACTTTGGTTTGACTTAACCCCAAATCAGTTTGACAATTGGGAAAACAACCAACAATGTTCATAAATTACTAAACTAATTCTGTGCGTGGCATCGTTTAAAAGTAAAAATTTTGAAAATATGCTTGTAGCTGTAGGAAATCAACAAAACACTTCAGATAAAAATAACAGTAGAAGTCGAAATCTAAAAATAGTTATTCGAATTTCGGACAATATATAGTTTCTTATCTGGTCCAAAAAGCATACATGAAAACTTAACGCCACAAGAATACAAAAGGTGTCAGCTGCGCCACATTGATTCCGTGTCCAATAACTTTTGTGATTTTATTTGTCATTTTCGGCATACATTTCCGCAATTTCCTGCGCAAATTTTTGCCGAAGTTGGGGTCTGCGATTTTTCATGGTCGGTGTGGAAAGCAGGATCATCTTCCACCGTCCAACCGGTGGGGGTCAGGTGGACAGCCTTGATCTGCTCCAACGAATTTAGTCCGCCGGATTT
>JASAND010008005.1:0-15473 GCA_030248195.1 Trissonchulus latispiculum | reverse complement strand
CTACTACGATGATTAATGGCAGCAGTTCGCATCGCTTCGCGCTCGCGAAAGGTCATATCCCGACGGAAACCCCAATCCTTAGGGAACTTCTGCGATCTGGCAGCTTCCAAGAAAGCCTTCTTGGCCAGCTGATCAGAAACACGGATTTTGAGGAGTTTAGGGCCCGCTCGCTGGGGGGCATCCCTTTTGGCCTCGGTGATGGTAGAAGAGTCCAGACCCGCCTGTTCCGCCGCCTCCCGAATAAGCTGAAGGTCAGATTTTTCAGTAGACTCAGGGATCCCGAAACCACAAATTTTATCTTTCTTCTCCTTCCGCTCGTCCCACTCAGACATACAAGCGAAAAGAGCTTCTGCAGTAGAGGTGGTAATAGTGGTGACCAAGGCGCCAAGCATATGTTCCATATCAAAGTTAGTCATGAAGCTATCAAGCTTCGTCTCCAAGAGGTCAAAACGTTCCTGGAAAGAAGCCATAGCATCACGGTTAGGGGCCGGCGGAGGTCCAGGACCGGTTGAAGACTGAACATGCTGCTCCATTAAAGATAGCATTGTCGTCCACTCCTGCTTCATCACGTCCATGTCCTTCTTTAGATTGGGAATAGTCGGCACCACATCAATGCACGAAGGGCATAGATAGACCACACCCGTTGATACATTGAGAGCGGACTCCCCAATGGCGCAGGCAGTATGATAGACCGCCGAGCAACAGTGACATGAAACGGATCTGACATTTCCAATGACTTCCTTGCATGCAGGGCAAATACGAGCAGTGGCCGCCATAAGGAATTAAACAAACCCAGAGAAAATATAAGAGTCGATCCAATAATAATCGGTGCAATTAAATCGTGATCGTTGCCTCCGTTGCAGATAGACGTAAAAATAGAAGCAAATCTTAAAAATAGAAGCAAATGTAAAAATAGAAGCAAATGTAAAAATAGGAGCAAATGTAAAAATAGAAGCAAATGTAAAAATAGAAGCAAATGTAAAAATAGAAGCAAATGTAAAAATAGAAGCAAATTTAAAAATAGAAGCAAATATAAAAATAGAAGCAAATGTAAAAATAGAAGCAAATCGGGTCATCGGGTCATCGTCATCACACATCGGGTCATCCGTTAGGGAAAGATGTGGGGGATTGGACCACACCGCTCGGTAGCATAATTTAAAGAATCCAGATGCCTCAGTGTTGAATCGACACGGTTATTGCCGTGGCGACACGATCCTTGCCTCTGGGGTCCTTTGGTCTTCGTCTTCCTTACATGCCGGCGAAGCGTATCCATATGGGGGAGCCTTCACCTCCTTTGGTCTTCACGATGTTTCGTAAAGTGACTGAATACTATAATGGGGACAATGGAACCGCCTCCGTGGGAAATCCGATGGACACGGACCCCATCAAATCGAGATCCCCACATGTGTCCCCTGGCATCCGTCTGGTCAACGGCGCTAATGGGTTCCAATTTTGCGGGGCATGGCTGATCCTTTCCCTTTCTGGTTTTATCATCAGTCATATCGGAGCTGGATACCTCCAGTCCTTAAACTATTATGCTGCCGAGCGGGTGGACGCTTTTATTGCCCTACTTCGGGCTTCCCTTTGTGGTCTGCCTTGTGAAGACGTGTACTGGGCATGGAGGTGGAGGCTCCCCATATGGATAACCGAATGCCGCCAGCCAAGAAGAAGAATACTATAATGCGGTTTATGTCCTATTTGTTGCCAGAAAGTACTGTTATTCTCTTTTTTTCATTTTTATATCTACGATTTGCGTGTCTGTATCCTTAGCTACATGTTTTCTTTTAGTTGCCAGAAAACTTTCGTATTCCTGTAAATGATGTGGAGGGTCCAGCTACTACATTACATTCACGGTATGTTTCGTTCTGGGTTTTTTCGTGTCGAAAAAAGTAAAGGTTGAGAAGGCGGGGAGACCAAATAGTGGGGAGGACCTAAAGTGGCCTTAAAACGCCCAAAATTCAGTAAAATTAGCCTGTTGTTTACGTAGTACTGTTATAACTAAAAGTGCTCAAAGATTTGGTTTGAGTACCAAATGTTTGAAAATTTTGACCAAAATTCCTTATCATTGGTATATATTTTCTGGGCACCTTATATTTAGTGGGGGGAGCCCAAAAAAGTAGAGGTGAGACCGAGTGGGAGGGGGGGTGTCGAGTAAGGGAATCCAAAGAGTCCTCCCTCCGCTCAGTAGAAACAGCTCAGTCGTTTCTGCTTCCTTTTCTAGCCCATCCGCTTTGTGGTATGGTCTGTGGACTCTTTTAGGGCTGCTAGCGAGCACAAAATTGTTTGGCATTTTCAGTGGGGGTGATTGGGGCCTATTTCTCGGTTCCACACTTCCACCCATTCCGTTTTTTGGCATGTCCCAACCAAATGTGTTTATTGGTTTTCATTTATTAGTTTTTCGAAGTAAAATGTTCACAATTTTTAGCTAATTTATGGACTTATAAGCCAGTTTTAAGCTTAACAATGTCTAATTTTTTGTGTTTTGCATTTGCGTACAGGTTGAGATTACTCGTTTATATAAGTCTACTAATTAATTCTGTGTGGGAAACTATTGTGACAAACTTAACCTGTTTAATAAGCTGGTTCACTCATAGTTTAATTTGAATTAAATTTTTAAATAACTACCAACCAGCGGTAAGGTCAAAAGATAAAGAAAAATGGAAGGTTTCACCCGGTGAAAGCAAGAACCACTTTCTCCTATTGAGCTCGTATAAGTATTGTTTTGGTCCACTATTTTGAGAAGGAAGGGGTTTAGTGTAGTTTGCGGAGGGGGGGCTGTCGAAGCATTGAAAATGGGAATTTTTCAAAACTGTCCTCTTTCGCTGGGAAGTTCTGTTTTAAAATGTCTATCTGTAGTTAGAGGAACTTGTTTTTTGCTGCAGCAAAAGACATTTTTGGACAGAAATGTTGAAGAAAATTCTCTTTGGTCAACTCAAAAGGAGGGAATTTCAACAAGCATACGTCCATGGTTGTGGCATCTCGCCTACACTCTTAAAAAAGCTCCAGTAGAAACTACAGGAATCACTTTTGTAGATGATAAATACAAAAGCTTTTTTAAAAAATACAGGTTGTCTTGTAATTTCTACAGGACATCGTTGGTAGGTTTTACCGAACATACCTTGGTAGAATTGGTTACAAATTAGACCAGTATTCAATACAAGTGAAACCTGTAGTTTTCATTGGTTTACAGGTTTACTCTACAGGAAAGTACGCTGATAACGCAAACTGAGTATATATAAGGGCGACAGTAATCAAAATTTTTGAAGACAGAAATTTTTGAATTTTTCAAATTTTCAGTCTTTCAACACCCCGTGGGTGAATTTTTTGTAACGGTCGCTTCCTGCCGAAAATACTTTGGGAGCGGCCGGCCCCCCGCCCCCCGCACATGCCCCCGTTTTTTATTAACAGGTTGCTCCAGTATGCTCCAGTAAAATTTACAGGTTTTGTCTTGTAAAAACTATAGGTTTGGTATCTGATTCAGGATTGTCAAAAAAGTCTAACAAAACTACAGGTTTCTTTAGTATTTTCTACAGGAAATTCCTGTAATTTTTACTATTGGAGAGGCCAGTAAAAAATACAAAAGTTACATTTGTTTAAAAATACAGGAAGCTCCGCTAGTGACTGACCACACAGGAGCACTTTTGTCGAAAACTACAAGAATTCCTGTTATGTCTACAGGAGTCTTTTTAAGAGTGTACACAGTGTTGTTCACAGACGACAAAAAGGTTTTAAGCTGTTGCTACGGATAAAAACCCTAAGATGTGAAGTAGGAGAGGATATTGTCACAAAGTTTTGTACCAATTCTTTACAGGTCATCAAACGCTTCTCTTTTTTGCAGATCCAGTGCTCCTGCTTCTTCTGCCGCGAATGCAAAGGGTTGGTTGGATCAGCTGCCCACTAGCCGATTGGAAGGTGGACCGGAAGCCTGGACTGAGGTCAGGACACCTGGTCCAGGCCCCCAGTCAACCGACCAAAGGCGAGATCGTGGCATGCCGCCTGCTGTCAGCGACAGTGGCAGCAGTTCACCAGATGACAGTGAGAACGGTCCGGAACTGCCCGGATTATCCACTCTCAGCCTGGACAGTTTGGCGGCTCTGGTTACTGAAAAGCTGCTTGTGGGCGGCTCCACTGTTGACGGTTAGTTTTAGTTCAATGTTAGGTCGGTAGGTAGTTATGGAAATAATATTATGTTGCATGGAATTCCTTTAGATCATTATGAATGTCGATCTTGTTGTTGATGTTGTTATTGCTGATGCTTCCGGCCACCTGAATGACAGATTCAATCGGCCCGGACACCTCCAGGACGGACGCGGCCGCATTCTCTGAGAAAGGCAAGGATCTCCCGAGACTTTTCCCAGAGGACCGCAAGGCTAGGGTTAGGACCCAAGTGGGATAGGCGTGGGCGGTCTGATTGTGGGCAGTAGAGTAGGGCATGCGACAGTGTGTCTTCCTGGTAAGGGAAGTGGGAAGTGGGTACATGCGGGAGGGAGAATCTCGGGCCCCAGTCCTGTGCGGATACCAGTTTAGGATTGGGGAGAAGTCCCCGACACGAAGTTGGGACTGGACTGACCTGTCAGCCCTGCATAGTCCAGTCTCCTTCGGATGCAGGTTGCGGGGATTCGAAGCAGATTGCCAGGTCCCAGTGAAATGTCTCGAAATTAGGGATTTCACTGCCCTGAAGTCAACCGGGGCGCAGCAGCCATCCAGATTTGAACCGAGGCCAGCGAGCGTATCAGCGATTTTGTTATCGTGACCGTTATTTCCGAATGTCGACATTTCGATTTTATACCAATTTTTATACCGCTTGTATACCCTCCGAACGTAGGCGTTGCTGATAGCATTAGTGTCTGATGGTACAGGAACAACAGCAACAACAAGCAGCATATGTATGATTTCAGTTTCCGCGTGTACATAAGTTAAGTGTCTAACTGTATCTATTTTTAATTCAGGTAGCCGAGAGTTGGCCATGACTGAAGAATTGGATCATTCGTCAGTTAGCAATCTGGCAAGAAGGGTGGCGGAAAATCTGCAGAAGGACAGCAGTTGGCTGAAACGATTGGCTGAAACTAGGAAAAAGGACTCAAAGCAACATGAGCACCAGCAGCACCAACAGCAGCAGCAACAACAACAACAACAGCAACATAGATTCCAATTTGCGCAGAAGAATGTTGTGTCAGAAACTTTGGCAAAACGCAAAATTTCTGCACCTGCTTGGGTTAATCGGCTAACCAGTGTACAGCTGCTGAGCGTTCCTGTGCCTGTAAGTTGTAACTTCGACCGTTGCACATGAACGTGTGCAATAAAATAGGCAATCTATTAAATTTTGTGGAGAAATAAAACCGTGTTCATTCTGTGGTATTTGGTTGCCTCCCTTTATTGGGTTGCCGCTTTTTCACTAAATGGCAACCCTTTAGTTGGGTATGTCCGTTATTTATTATTTCTTCTTCGGATTCTTGTCTCCCCCCCTCTATCCCGAGATTGGCTGGGCCGATCGGGCTGAAATTTTTAGTGTGAGATGGGGGTGACCTAAGGTGCTCCCGGAAGTGCGGGCAGTTCGATATCTCCCGGATTCCGGGAATGGCGAATCCCGGAATTTTTTAAAATGGTAAGGGGGCCAATGGAAACATAAAAATTTTTTGTCTCCGATTTTGCTCAAAGGTTGGTCATAGGCCAACTCGGCGCGCTGATTTCGAAACTGAAATGGAAATTTCCAGAAAATTTCCGGATTTCGAGATATTCGACCCGGAAAATTCCGGATTTTGAAAACTTTTGCCGAAAGTGGTCGATATGGTACTCAAATGAAAGAGCTTGTCAAGCTGAGCAATTTTCCTTCTTGCGTCATTTTCCGGAAATGCGTCTAGCGAAAGTTATGGCCGAAAAAACTGAAAATCCGGGAATTCACGAAAACCCGGATTTTGGACAAAAAATTTTTTGTCTCCGATTTCGCTCAAAAGTTGGTCGTAGGGCAATTCGACCACGCTGATTTCGAAACTGTAAACTAAATTTCCGGAAAATGTACAGATTTCGAGATATGCGCCCCGGAATATTCCGGGTTTTGAAAAATTTCCTCAAAAGTGGTCGATATGGTACTGAAATGAAAGAGATCGTCGAGCTGAACAACTTTCTTGCCAGCGGCATTTTCCGAAAATACGTCTAGCGAAAGTTACGACCGAAAAACTGAAAATCCGGGAATTCACGAAAACCCGGATTTTGGACCAAGAATTTGATTTGCTGAAAAGTTGGCCATAGACTAATTCGATGGCGCTGATTTAGAAACTGAATTAGAAATTTCAGGAAAATTTACGGATTTCATGGTATTCGACACGGAAAATTGTTTATAAGAAGGAAAATGACAGCGGCAACCCATTCATGCCAATTTGCTTGTTGTTATTTTGCTTCCACAGTACACACAAACTTGTGCCGGATGGATATCTAGAGATTTCTTAAATCGGTTCCTAGCAGTATCTCTTTCGCTCAGCACTCACTGTCATCGGCATGCAGGATTTCGGAAAAGGGAGTTTCGAAATTCGAGGCTAAATTTTTTTTAGAAAATGGCCAGACTATTACACAAAAATTATTTAAAATTTACTTTTTCGTGGAACCCAAAGGACGGAGGAGGGTCCGAACCATACCCCCTATCTCCCTGGATACACCTCTGTTTAGTGTAGTATCTGGCCGTAGCTATGCACATACTCTCCTTTCTAATTAAATCCTACAGTTAGTGTACTTTTTTGTTTAGGACGGCGCTCAGACTGCTAGCAGTCCCACGGCCGTCGGTGGGAATCGTAGCAGTTTTCTCAGCGGATCCAGCGTTCGTACCACTTCCACTTCCAGCTCCAGCTCAGTTCCTCTGATTCACCCTGAGAAAGGCGATTCGACAGATTCGGATGAAGTCAAGGAATTGGACTATGTGTCGGACGCCGACTCCGATCTAGACGGCAGCCCGTCCGGACAGTTTGGAGTTGGGACGGAATTCGGTGCCGTAGGAGCCGAAAAACGGATTCCTTCCGGCGGCGGTGGAACTCCGATTTCTGTTCCTTCTCTGGTGAAACGGATGCGGAAGCCGTCGGATCGCTCTAGAACCAGAGCTATTGCTTTTGCTGCTGCTAATTCGCTGGCGGCCGAATTTAAGCGTGATCAGGGGCTACGCTCCAGCAGTTCGGATACGGAGCCCTCTGGACGACGACCCTCCATGTCGCCAATGCAGTCGTTGCATCGAATCAGAGCTGCTACAGTACCCCATCATTCGCGGGAACTTCGTAGTCCTTTGCAGATTGTGGAAATCACTTCTCCCCAACCCCCACCGCCCGCTGGACCTGACGTCCGACCTCCTGCTAGTCCGCCTTCCACGGTGCCTGTGGCTCAGTTTTCTTCTGCGTCGACTGCAGTGATTGTGACCAGTCCTGTGACCGACGGGTTCAAGCACGGTATGCAGTCAGTGCGATGATTAAATTTTGTTTTATAGTGTTGCTGTATTATGTTTCTGTCCATAATTATGTGATTTTGTTATCATAACGCTTTTGCCTACATTGCTGGGTTTTTTGTTTGGTAAAGCGAAAACGTCATAGAGGTGGTGTGGTGTCACCCTACTAACAGCGGAAAACTAAAAGTGCGGGGGACCATATTATTTTACTGGGGGAGGGGGGTGTTCCCCACTTTTTGGCCCACCCCCACTCGACCCTCCCCACTTTATTTGGGCTTCCCCCACTTTCCTTTCCGGCGAGCCAGAAAATTTTTTAAATTTTTAACAAAAATTCCTAAAAAGTTGGCAATTTCTAGGCCCTAGGGTTAGTGGGGGAAGCTCAAAAAAGTGGGGAGGGGGCGCCCCCTCCGTAAAATAAATCCCAGCTTTGTAAACCATAATATTCTTTTTTGTTTCTTTGTTGCAGACCTGTCAGCACGGCATCACTCGTCAGTTCAGCAGCATACTGAGGCGAGATCTGCGTCTGGTGACTCTGCACTGGCTCCACGGCCTACGGTCAGTGCTGTCTGTCAAACAGATTCCGTTCTAGGCGTCACTACTCCTCTTCCTAGTGCCGTCGATAGTGGAGACATTGCTAAAGAGAAGGCAACACAGGAAGCTGCCTGTGATCCGATTGGTCCCCCATTCCCTCAAAGCATAACGTCAGGATTAGTCGAGTTAGTTCAGACTGATAGATCGCTAGAGGGCGCTATACGTCGTCCAAGCAGCACGCCAGCACTTTCCCACAGCAACCAGGAGGAAGTAGGCGTACTTAGAAGACCTGCTACGGCAACTGCTGCTACTACTACTACTACTACTACTACTACTACTACTACTACTACTACTACTACTACTACTACCACTAAACCTATAGCTAACGCTAACAAGGCTAGTACCGCTGGCTTGTCTGCGGCCCCTGGAAGTCATTATGGTACGCACTATGATCACGATGGTGATATTTTCCAGCCTTTGTTTTCTCAAACTGGCAACAACCAGTCTGGTTCCATTATCGGGAGTATTCATGACTTTGATCGAAGCGAAGTCTGTGTTCTGCCCTACGAATCGACGAGTAGCAGTGCTGCATCTGAGAATGGAGACAACAACAGCGAAGATAGTGTCGAGTCGTCTTCACCGAAGGCTTCTTCGAATCGGCGATCGGACCGGTTGGTCCAGCTTAGTGACAGACCTGGCGAGCCGGAGTCAGCTGATTCCAGCAGGTAGGTTAATCTTCTGTTGTTTTTTGAGGAACTGAAATTGCAGAGGTCCTGGGATAATTATTGATTATTATTATTATTATTATTATTATTATTATTATTATTATTATTATTATTATTATTATTATTATTAAATACAATTAGTAGAGATCAAGGCAGCCAATTTCTGATCTCTGATTCTAATCTGATGGTGATTGCAGAGATCATGGTCCCTACTGTAATTCAGCCTAATTGCAAATTGCAGCAACTGTCTCCCCGTTTTGAAACTTGCATAATTTTGAAAACTTTTCTTCCGATCAACCCCCAAGAGAGGGGAGGGTTCTGCAGCCTGATTGGCTTACCAACCACTCCTCTTGAAACACTGACTTGATTTGCATTACCAACATTGAAATGGTATGTTGCTTGACCAATTCTTTTCGACCTGTGGGACAATCGCTCGCCTGTTCTTGTCAGGACAACATTACACAATGATAAGATGAAGTGGCTTAATGTCTTAAGCCCAGTGGCTTAATCTTCATCCTACAATGGCTTACTTTTAATCTTAGACATGACACTGGTAACTTATGCACTCAACTCAACTTTAAGCTTCTGACTGACTGCGCTAACTATAATGTGCTTGCAAACCTTTTTTCTATGTTACTTCAGCAGTCAGTTAGATGTGGCACAAGTCTCTGTGTTAACTTCATCTACAACGGATGCCATGGAGCCTCAGCCACATCCCAGTAGTAACAGTGTCACAACCTGGAGTCCTGGCCAAATCGATTTGAACAAATTAAAAGGTTTTTCTTCTGACATAAATTTTTGAGAGTTGAGTGTGGTTTAACAGGATTTTGTGAGCTGCTGCTTTTTCTGCTTTGAAAATGTCAACTTGTAATGATAATCTCTAAATGATGTATTTAACAATTTCTTGCCCGCATCGGTCGGTTTTAGTCAAAGGTTAAGACTTCGGTTCTTTTGTAGGACTAAGACTTGGTTTGTATCGTTTTCCTTTTCTAGAACATTTGCCAAGTGACGTCTATGCCAAGATTGTGGACAGAATTCGTATCGGCTACGATGCCTGTGGTCAGCCTCAGCATGTACGTATCTTTCCATTATTGATAGCTGTCTTTCAATTTTCTTTAAATGAACTTTGATATTATAAATTGTAAAGTAAAATGGTCCCTGCCCCTGGAAAGAACTCCAACCTACAAAGGATTACGGGATGCCGATGTTTTACAGCCCGAATCCTTTAACCATCCTGGCACTGATATTATGTTTGGATCAGTTTATCATATATCAGATAATGTTTATCATGTTTATTATGTATTAGAGTCACCTCTCTTTGGTAGTAAAATATTTCTTTCGGTGTTTAGAGTACGATCGTTGTCATGAAAGAGTGAAAAAAGGAAAAGTCAAGCCTGAGTGGAATTAAAACGAGTTAAAAGGGTTCATTTTAACTCTGTACTCTTTCCTGAAAAGACCCTAAGCTTCGAACTTTGGTCTACAACTGAGTGGTGCACGTTAGCTTGCGTTTTTTTATAGCTCGGGAGCATTTTTATGAAATTGAACCGTGCCCTTGAGCTCCGCTACTACTGTTGAAAGGTTTACTACAAAGCTTTACTGCAACCTTCTTTCTTTTTTACTAGCTTTTAATTCATTATGTCATTATGACTATCTACTGTTTTTAAACACTGGCATTGTAATTTGTAATTCCTAAGTTAATATTATGATTTAGTACCGCACTGCTGTTTTTATTGTGACTTCTGTGCATTTTAGACAGGGAGGGGCTCATTAAGTGAAGGTGAAGTCAAACCAGGTCCAGGAGATTGTGATCCAACTCGTACTCACCCTCAACGACCTCCCAGTGAACCCTCATTATCATCTCGACCAGTGGTTGCGGAGGTTGTTAGCTCTGATGAAGAAACTGGACGCGATATTACAGAATTGTCCAATGATTAAATTGTTGTTTTGTTTGCATGATTAACTTATGTTTAATAAAGCAATTGCTTACGTTAAGCTAGTACGGGCACAGTTTATAGCTACAGTTAGATGTATGCCAGACTTTTGTTAATGTTGGCTTCGACGTAACTCGCAGGTGGTGCGTGATGTGTGATTCCGATAAAATATTTATTTTTCCGTAGCTAAGCTTCTCGCTAAACGAATTAGTATTGTTTCAGTAACCGACTTTAGTTTCAGTTTAAGATGGTTTCAGTTTAGATTGTTTCAGTTTTAGTTTCAGGTCTCCTCCCAATATAGTTTCAGCTTCAGTTTAAGTTTCAGTCGGGATCTTGTACGTCCGATGCACACCTATGGGGGGGGTCGTGGCCATAGTTTCCCGGAACTTTGGGTCTGGGGGGGTAAATCTTGGCCGACCTCCGAAATGTGATGGGGGTACCCCCACCCCCCCCCAGAATTCGGACCTCAGAAATTTCGAAAAATGGCCAAAAAATGCAAAATTTTCTGTAATTTAGCCCTTTTTTCATCAAAATAAGGCTTGTTCTTAACGTTTTAGGCGCTTTTGCACCGTTTTAAAGCGATTTTAGGTCAAAATTTTAGAAAAATTTTTCAAAAAATGACCATTTTTGGACCAAATTTAGCTAACTTTTTGGGTCCAAAAATCGTTGGGGGGTTCGGGGGGGGGGGGGTAGCCAAAAGTTGGGGGAGGGTAAGTCAAAAAATCTGGGGGGGGGGGGGGGTAAATTTGGTCAAAAATTTTGGGGGGGGACCATACATTAACACGGGGTCCGATTCTGGGGGGGGGTCTGCCCCGACCTCGGCGAAGGGTCTACCCCTGAAAAAATCCGAAATTTTATAGGGGTCTGCCCCGAAATTTGCAAAATTTGCGGATTTTTAACGTTTTTGACCAAAAATTAGTAAAAAATGACAGTTTTTAGCGATTTTTAAGAAATTTTTTTAAAAAATCGCTAAAATTTGCTAAAAAATTACCAATTTTCAGTGAAAATCGCTGAGGGGTCTGCCCTTTTTTGCTTTCTGGACGAGAGGGTCTGCCCTTTTTTCCTTTTCGCTGAGGGGGTCTACCCGTTTTTTGTCGGTCTGGGAGGGGTCTGCACACCCCCCCCCTCCCATTCACCCCCACGTTATCCTATGGGGATACCCCCCCAAAGGAAGCTATGGTCGTGCCGTGGCGGGCGTAACCAAGTGATGGGAGGGAAAGTCAAAAGACCGTTGGAAGTCAAAAGGGTGAGGGGTTAAGTTGGACACAAATTCTGGAACCCCCCCCCCCCTCCCCCCCGTTGAAACAAGGCCCCTCCCCTCCCCGGTGAAACTAACGCCCCCACCACCACGTGTTCTCCACTACCCGTCTCGCCCCGTCTCTCAAAACTGTCCTGCGAGCCAGCCAACATAATGATTATAAGATAATAAATCTTATGTCTAAGTCTAAATAACCGCCTTAATTAAGTGTTGAGTCTTATTAATGGAGCATAATGTAGTGATTGTACGAAGAAAAATAATTTTGCTCAAATTAAATATTAAGTTGCAAGCAGATCTGATCCACCACTGCCGCCAATCTCCAAATTTTACTATCAAGCTTTCCCAGTCTAGATGTGCGGAACCGCAGTAACTTTCCAATTAGGCTACTGCCGGGAAGTTAGCACTCAACCAATTTTCTTCATTAAATGATGTTGAAACGTGTAGCAATTATAGACTAAATGACATTAGAATCTACGGGAGCTACAAATCTTTATTTTGTGGTGCTTGGCATGCTATTTTATCAAACTTTTCAAAATCTTAGTATCCGGTGAAGTTTCTCCCCAGAGAAAAGTGGAATTCTGCTTTGAATCATCTATCGTGGATCTAATAGTGGATCTGATTTTCTCCGGAGGCTCTGCGATCCCGGAATCTTCGGAAGACTACTGTATACTGCAACCAAAACTAAAGATAAAATACTGTACGAGACATGAGCAGAAGGAGAAATTGGGGGGGGGCGTGAGTGTGAGGTGGCGTACTGCAGGTTTTTTCCAAAAAACGGGGAAATCCGAATTCTGGGAGAGGTGAGCTCCAGGTCTGTGAGCTCGTCCCCAAGCCCACGCATGTTTTGTACCCCTTATGATAGAGCACATGTAATTATTCGTTGGTTTAGGTACGTTTTAAAGCGTATTAATGCTCTATTGTGTTAACTCGAACACGGATTACTCAAGTCAAAGTTTTGGTTACACAGTGAAATAAGCGATTTGATGACGCTGATTTCAATTGATTGAAAAGATTTTATTGAAAGCTATGAAAGCAGATCAAATATTTTTTCAAAAGATTGATGTTTTACTTTTAATGTGAAAGTTTTGTAAACAAATCTATTAATTTAGACGTATTCAGTAAGAAGGCCCACGAACGGTTCAACCCAGGGTTTTTGCGTCCAGATGTGCGTCTGGACGCAAGTTTTTTTATCTGGACGCAATGAAATTTTAACGGGACGCAAGCTAGACGCAACATTATTTCGGGAAAAAATTAACTTTTGTAAGAGTAAAAACTTTAAATGTTTTATGTACCAATTTTTCCGTCTTTTAAATTTCTTTGAGTCCTAGGGGCTCTACCCCCAGACCCCCGGTGTTTCCCACTTTGACATGGAATGCCAAGGTGCAAGGCCATGACTCAATGTTACTCAATGTTATTTGTTCAGTTGTTGTCTACCTGCATCCATATCAGATCCTTTTGAACTTTTAAATTTCACTTCAATAAACATATAGATCTTAATAGGTGCATAATCGTGAACATTTATATTGTTCTCATACAACAGGTCAGGCAGGATCAAGATTAGTAGTCAAGTAAAGCCCCCAAATTAACAAATTTTTAACTAGCAGGAGCATAATATCCAAATTATTTTGTTTCTTTTAAAAAACGTTTATCGCAAAAAATACACAAATGGCAATTTGAAATAATGAAAGACTACCATTTTTCTAAAATTTTCAAATACAAACGGCTTATGTACAGTTAACGATGAATTTATCGTAACTTGCGTTAATAATATTTACAAATGCTAATAGTAAGCATAATGAAAGAACAAACGAAACTAAGATTGTCACTACAGCACCTCCGACCCGAAAAATTCGGGCCCGAGGTGGGGATCGAACCCACAACCTTCGGTTAACTAGACCGACGCTCTACCGATTGAGCCACCCGGGCACAATCGAACCAAGCTTAAGTTGGAATTCGTTCCCAAACTGTAGTGACATTTTGGAAGACGCTTTCGCGCCAGCCCAAGCCGGGTCTAGGCCATTTGAGGAATGCAGTTATACTACATTCCTTACATTCTACAAATGGATTGCAATCTTACCTCATAAATTAAATGCAATACAGGCTGCATTTTTCAGATCCTAATATTTATGCAATATTAAAAGGAAGGTACTATATTTCGAGACTTCTAGCACTTTATTACTTTAAAACTGGACATCTACTATAGAGCTATGTGCAGACTCTGCAGACCCTATATTTTTTGTAACGTAAAAAAGGAAGGTTTTATGTTTTTAATTTTACTACATTAATATCTCAGCTGCAAAAGGAAGGTTGTTTACAGTTTATTTCTCTACATTCCCAAGTCCCATTCCTGTTCTCTCAATTCACTAGGCAAAGTTTGACTTAGTTTGTCAAAGTTTCTATTAAGTAGGAGCTTCTAATTAAATGCAATACAGGTTGCATTTCTCAGATCATAATATTTATGCAATATTAAAAGGAAGGTACTATATTTCGAAGACTTCTAGCAAATTATTACTTTTAAACTGGACGTCTACTATGGAGCTATGTGATGACTCTGCAGACTCATATTTTCTGTAGCATAAAAATGGAAGGTTTTATATTTCTAAGTCTACTAGCACTAACCAAAACATTTTCAGTAGACTCCAATCTTTTTGTATCATCTGGTCAGAAGATTTCATATAAGTTATACTGTTGATTTATAAAATTAAAAGTATATGAGATTAATCAAAGTCCTTTAACAATCCATCAATAAATTATTTCCATGTAAGAAAATCTAAAATGAATTAGCAGTTTACTAACTACGCACCATACAAAATCTAGATATTTCCGGTACAAAAAGTACAGACTAATTAATAATTATTTACAAAATCAAGTTTCATGAAAATTAAACGTCTCAGTAGTAGTATCGCTTTAAAGGTCCCCCAATTACTCCAGGTAATACTTTCAGTGGATGTAAGGTTTTGTCCGGCATCAGAATGAATTCAATAGATACTATAGCTGGTGTAACAAGGCTAAAAGCATAAAGAATGATTTAAATTAATACTGAACTTATTGCATATGATTTCTTAAAATTCATTTAGGTTGGTTAGAAATTGAAGGACTCATTTCTTTAAAATGCGAAGGAGAAACCATAGCATATTTTTTAAAAAATAAGTTTTTTGTGGTCTTCATTGAACATGATTTTATTATATATCTAAGATCCAAGATATCTTACTCCTTAGAAGTTTTGCGCTTTTTTGAGCTTGACTGATCAACATCACTTCCTTCATTTCCATCGTTTCCTTCAGTCGAACTGGACCCACCCTGAGTCGTAGGATTCGGATGACTATTTGGAGTAGTTGTCGCACTGTTATGAGTAGCATTAACAGTCGGCACTTCCACTTGAGGTGTTGTGGACTTTTTTCGCTTTCCCAAAGGATTTACGCTTGGCACTGATCCAGGATGATTTCCAGTCGATACGATATATTCAGGAGACGTGGTTGTGCTAGGGATCGGAGATATGGGTTCCAGCCCAGAGTCTGCATGCAAGTTCATATTTGGAGGAAGTCCATCAAATGCAGTGGTTAAAATATTGCTGAAGGAATTCATATTAAATTGAAAAAATTACA
>JASAND010008004.1:0-20311 GCA_030248195.1 Trissonchulus latispiculum | reverse complement strand
AAGTCTAAGCTTGCTACGCATTTTATGCATTTATACAGGCAACGCTGCATATATTTAAAGAATAATTTCATAGCGACTGTCCTTGACTGCAACTCTGCCGGACTGAATCAATGGTTTTACCGCCACGGCGCCACATCCTTATATTTCTGTTCGATAATTGACATATGGCCCAACGAAACTTAAGGTACACAGTTCTAGCCTAAAACTGTCTAGGCAAACAACTATATGTCTCGCAGATTACCCATTCATAATTTTAGTGGCTCTAATGTTGACCTTCTATAAGGACAAACGGTCAGCGAAGTATGAAAGCCCGCATTTGCATTTTTTAGTGGGGAGGGGGTAAGGGCCCCCCACTTTTCGGCAAGCCTCCCACCCACGTTTTTGGGGGTTGCCCAAAAGTGTAGAGTAAGTTTTTGTTTTATGTCAAATTTCCAAAAAGTTTCTCAATCTTTAGCTAATTTACTGGGCTTATTCTAGGGAATTTCTCTAGGGGGCTCTTTGAGGGGGCCTCAGGGGGCGAGTCATTCTGGGGGGGGGGCGAAAATGTTTCAAAATTTTTCTAAAAACATGCTAAAAATTCCGCTATTTGTATACTAATCGCCAAAAATCAGCTTGTTTACTGCTTAAATTGGCAAAAAAATCTACTAAAGATCTCCAGCGAAGCCGAAATTTTGCCCTAAAAAATACCCTGTATATTGTCAATCGGGAAAAAACGCCATTTTTCAAACTTTTGGACGTGGAAAACTCATTGTTTGGAATTTTGGGAAAATCCTTGTAGTTTGAAGAATGGCAACCCCTACGGATTGTTTTCATGTATTAATGAGTCCTCTAGACTCTAGCAATAGAGAGTACTTTGTGATTTATTTCCTGGGAAAAAAAGCCAAAATCGGGAAAAAAGCCACTCATCGGGAAAAAAAGCCAATTTGGTCGAAGCATATCCTGAAGCCGTAGACCAATTCTGAGTGTTCCATCGTGTTCAGCGTCACTTATTTACCCTAGATTTGTTGTTTACCGAGGCAAATTGGCTTCGTAAAGCATTAAGTACATCTTTTTAATTTGCAGCATAAACTGGCTAGGTTTCATCAAATATAAGGTAAACATACAAACTTTTCAAAAACTTGCTAAAACGAAGGCTAACCACAAAATAGTGTTTTCCAATGAATTCGTAATGCTCTTTTTGGCCAAATGTGCCAGTTTCCGGATGAAATGTGGAGTGTAGCGATCAAAACGACTAACATGACATATTAGTCCAAAAGTTGCTCATTTCAGGGACTGTCCACCTAAAGACTTGTCATCACTGCGGATATTTACAAAACTTTTCTAGCCCTACCCAGTAAAAAGTTACATCAGTCTAAACTTTCGAAAATTTTGACATTAGTTGGACCAAAAAGAAGGTGTCATATTATTCAAATTGCAAAATTTCAAAAAATGAGGAGTGAACCAAATGACTTGATGTTTGGACAATGCATAACATACATAGGTTAGAAAGAGTCGCGCTTTCTGACAGCATATACGTATCTTTTGTAGCTAGCTCCTAGCTCCAACCCATGGGCCCGGGGGCGGGCTTCCTCCCAAATAGAGTGGGTTTTTCATCATATGGCTACATAGACGTATAGTCACAAATAAAAAACTCAAAACTGCGTTAGGAATTTACCTTCTTGGCGTTTCATTGTCTGCTAAATCTGTTGTCTAGAAAACAAAAATAATATATACATAACATAACGAGTATACACACACATACATTAACATACGGTCGGGTCCTGGGGGGGGGCTTGTACCCAAAAAGTTTTGAAAGGCTTGAACCCTGTTTTTTATTAGCTCAAACCAGTGCGCAATGACACACTTTTTTCCTAAAATGAGCAAAAAATTTTGGGCTTGTGCGCACGCTTGCGCAGTTTTTTCAGAGTCAGAAAAAACGAAATTACCAAGAATATATACATAACAAAACGAGTATACACACACATACATTAACATACGGTCGGGTCCTGGGGGGGGCTTGTACCCAAAAAGTTTTGAAAGGCTTGAACCCTGTTTTTTATTAGCACAAACAAGTGCGCAATGACACACTTTTTTCCTAAAATGAGCAAAAAATTTTGGGCTTGTGCGCACGCTTGCGCAGTTTTTTCAGAGTCAGAAAAAACGAAATTACCAAGAATATTCACTTAAATTGTTCATAAAATTTGCTTGTGGGTGGCAATTTTACAAATTTTTTTAATTTTTCTTAGATGCACCCCAGATGCAGTTATATATATACCTTCAATCATACCTACCTTTTGAAATCGAACATTAAGTAACATGGCATAAGCTGACGTGGCTAGGGTATGCAACTCATTGCAAATTCATATTCTCATTTTCCTTGAGTGTTTGAGTACACTATCACCGGAAAAATTTTTTCTGTAGCCTTTATTTTTCAATCTTCTGCTTTGGGGGTAGTGGGCTTTTTGGTATTTTTATAGAATTTTTCAGTTTCTGAGGGCTCCGATTCCCTTGTATGGCTTGTTGATTTATATAAACGCCAATCAGGCTATATAGTCAGAGGGGGGAAAAACATGACGGAAAAGAAGGGGAAAAAACATGGTCGCCTACTCCCCAACCATAGCAGGTGCAGCTGCCTAGTATAGCCCATTAGAAAGAGCAAGTCTAGAAGTATACCCTACAGTACCAGATTGGTTTCTAAGTTTGATTCTGTAAGTACAGTACTTGACCAAAGTTGACCTCCCAAAATTGGCCAAAATGCTAAGGATTTTCGAAAGTTTGCAAGTCTATATCTAACCAACTATCAAACTTTGGCTACTATAAATGGGCATGCGGGCATAATTTGACTTGCTCTGTCACATGGCAATAGTGGTTTTCCCCTGCGTACACCCAGTAAAAAAATTTGACCATGTTTTTTCCCCCACATTGGGTCCACTAGAGCGGGGAAAAAAACATGGTGACCAAATTTTAAAATTTTTGCGTATGCTTCAGGAAGGCGTAACTAATGCTTCTATAGGAAAGAGAATGCTTTAAAACCACTAAAAACCTCAAAATATGCCAACTTTAAGCATTTTTGAAGCTTCTAGCTCGAAAATTTGATTTGCAGCATCAATATGCCAGGTTTCATAAGTTTCTATGGTAAAAATGAAAATTTTGAAAAAACTTAAAAAATGATGGAATATTGCAATTTTTAACACAACTAACTTGTTTCTAGTGATATTCTGCATATTATGGCCAGTTCCCAGCAGGTTTCATGCCCAAACAGGTTGGGTACGGCAGATTTAGCATTTTGACCAAAAATCGGGTTTTAAGCTTGCTGTGAGGTTAGAAGGGTGCCTAGGTAGTTTTGCACGCTAAAAACAGCTGAAACAATGCTTTTAAACCACTCTAAATGGTTGGTTGGTTTTTTTCCCCGCACCATGTTTTTTTCCCCGATTTGCGGGTAAAAAAAACATGGACAAATCCTGTTACTGCCAAAGCTGAGTGAGGTATAAGAGTAGTTTGAATATACGGTTAGATAGGTATTTGCCCACGGTACATAACGGTATACTCAAACCGATCCAAATCCAAGCGAAGAAAAAGTTGGGGGCTTGCTTCCCTATTTGTGTTTTTCTTCCCCCCCCCCCCTGACTATATATTCAATTTTCAGTATATGCATATATATTTTGCGTAAGACATAAGCTGTCGTTCTGAACATTCCAAAAATGTCATGCAGTTGCAAATATATACGTAATCGTAATCTAAACCAAATTATAGTATTTTCGGCTATGCGCACCTTGTTAACAAATTGTGCAAAAAATGCAGAGGCAGTGCTCAGAAGAGCGCAAAAGTGTTTGAGCAAATCATAAACACTGGAACCTTGAACAAAAATTTTCAAGGGGCTTGTACCTCAAGAATAATTTGCAAAAGTTTTCGAAAAACTAGTAACAAAAATGCCCTAACGGTCATTGCTAAAGGGGAGAATAGGGAAATGCTGCTAAAGCGGAAAAATGCCAATAGTTTTGTGCAGATTAATGTCTACTCAGCGCCTAAAATTATTGAAACCAGCTTTTTGGCGCAGAGTAGGGAATCTAGCCAGCGCCTAAAATGATTGAAACCAGCTTTTTGACGCAGAATAGGGAATCTAGCCAGCGCCTAAAATGATTGAAACCAGCTTTTTGGCGCAGAATATGGAATCTAGCCAGCGCCTAAAATGATTGAAACCAGCTTTTTGGTGCAGAATAGGGAATCTAGCCAGCGCCTAAAATGATTGAAACCAGCTTTTTGGTGCAGAATAGGGAATCTAGCCAGCGCCTAAAATGATTGAAACCAGCTTTTTGGTGCAGAATAGGGAATCTAGCCAGCGCCTAAAATGATTGAAACCAGCTTTTTGGTGCAGAATAGGGAATCCAGTCAGCGCCTAAAATGATTGAAACCAGCTCTTTGCTGCGGAATAGGGAATCTAGCCAGCGCCTAAAATGATTGAAACCAGCTTTTTGGTGCAGAATAGGGAATCTAGCCAGCGCCTAAAATGATTGAAACCAGCTTTTTGGTGCAGAATAGGGAATCCAGTCAGCGCCTAAAATGATTGAAACCAGCTCTTTGCTGCGGAATAGGGAATCTAGCCAGCGCCTAAAATGATTGAAACCAGCTTTTTGGTGCAGAATATGGAATCTAGCCAGCGCCTAAAATGATTGAAACCAGCTTTTTGGTGCAGAATAGGGAATCTAGTCAGCGCCTAAAATGATTGAAACCAGCTCTTTGCTGCGGAATAGGGAATCTAGTCAGCGCCTAAAATGATTGAAACCAGCTCTTTGGTGCAGAATAGGGAATCCAGTCAGCGCCTAAGTGATTGAAACCAGCGTCTGGGATAGAATATGCGCCTCTCGCCATCCACCCTATTCGCGTGAAGTGCTCAGATACGTACTCAATCGCAATGGCGTAAGCATAATGCACTGGTTTGAGAAGGCTTATCAGATAATTTGTGAGTCGAAATGATAAAGTAATTCCGCAGAAAGAGCTGTTTGCTGGACTGAACACTGTGACGGTGTCATGTAACGTGGCCTCCGCTGTGACTGAATGAAATGAATATGAAACAGTCGCTATCAAAAAAATTAGTTACCGCGCCCCTATAGTAAAATACGTCTACGTACTGTATGTACATAAACGCATTTGGCTTAGTCAAGTCCACGCAAATTCTCCACCACGATAGCGTATATAGCACATACAATACATCAATGTGTAAGTATATTTAAAATGATAAATTTTGTTCCATGATAAATTTTGTTCAACCTCCTGAGCAACATGTGCAAACAAAGGTTAGCATAATGCGTGAGTTCATACATTCAGCTGTACGCAAATAATTGTACGACACCTGGCATTGTTTGTGAGTACGCGTCATCTACGAAACTATGGGGGTCAGCCGAAGGCCGATTTGAGAGGGGTAGAAAAAATTTAGGGGGGTGTGTCGGCGTCGGCGACCCCTCCATTTGCGGGGAGGGGTCCCCCTACCACACCTATGCGCCCCGCCCACCCCCCTTTTTTCGCCAGCCACCGAAGGTGATGCTGGGGAAAAAAGTGGGGGTGGAGATTTGAAAAAAGTAGGGAGGGGGTCTGGCAAAAAATGGGGGTGGGGCAGGGGGGGGGGGTCGAAAAATGGCGTTTGGGGGGGAGGGCAGTGGCGTAGATACAAAAAATTTTCAGGGGGGGGGCGGTTTGGACCGAAGTCTGGGGGGGGGGGGGGTTAAATTTTTTATTTTTTGCTCAATGTACATTGAACTTCAATGTATGAACACTACGCACAAAATTTTTATAAGGTTCTAAGCTAAAATCTATTGTAACCGAAAGCGGTATATATGCTAAAACCCAAAAAGGGGGGTCTGGGGGGCAGAGCCCCTCCGAAGTTGAGAAAATTTTTCAATTTTGCTATTAAAACGCTATTGAAACATTGAATTCTTTGCATTGTATATTATCAATTGCCAAACCAAATTTTGTAGTTTAATTTGCTATATATTTGCCACTTCTACAGTTTCGTACGAAAACTCAGATTGGATGCTCCCATCATGAGAACAGGGTATTCCAAGCAGCACATTTCCAGTATCCACCATTTAAGGCAATCATGTTTGCAATAATGCAGCTAATAAAACTACAAATCTGGCAAAGCAAAGTAAAGTAAAGCAAACTAGTAAAGGTTTAGTTATATGTAGTATACTAATAACTAAGTCGCGCCGAAGGCGCGAAAATTTTTGAATGAAGTACAAATGCACTAATTTTTGGGGCATTTTTGTACAATTTCTTTGCGTTTATAATAAATTTAAAAGCCCGCGCTTCGCGCGGGCTTAAAATTTTTCTTCTGGCCAATTTTTGTCAGGGGGGCAAAACCATTTCGGGGGGGGGGGGGGGGGGGCGGCCCCCCCCCCCCCCTATCTACGCTAGTGGGAGAGGGGTAAGAAAAATCTTCGAGGGGGAGTCGGCAAAAAATCGGTTTTTCATTAATGTTTCAACATTTCATGTTTAGCGATTTTTAAGGTAGGTAATTAAGCGGATTTTAGCAATTTTTCGCTAACCGACGGCCGATTTGGGGGGAGGGGTAGAAAAAATTTTTTAGGGGACAGGGTTGGCGACCCCTCCATGTGGGGGGAGGAGGGGGTCTCCCCCCACCCCCATAGTTTCCTTTGGGGGGGTATCCCCCCCCCAAAAGTTTCGAGCAACTTTACCCCCCCCCCCCCAGATTTTTTTACTTACCCTCCCCCAACTTTCGGCTACCCCCCCAACGATTTTTGGAACCAAAAAGTTAGCTAAATTTGGCCAAAAAATGGTCATTTTTTGAAAAATTTTTCTAAAATTTTGACCTAAACTCAAACTAAAACGGTGCAAAAACGCCTAAAATTTGGTAGTAGTAAGAAAAATTTTCGAGGGGGGCTCGCCGAAAAATCAGTTTTTCGTTAGAAAATTGAAAAATTTTCTCAATTTTTAGCTATTTTAGCGATTTTTAAGGTATATATAACTAAGCGAATGTTAGCAATTTGTCGCTAATTTTCTGAAAATTTTCTAATTTTTGGCTAAAACTTTGCAAAAATTCAGGTGGTAGGGGGTTGAAAATTTTTAGGAGGGGGGCGTCGGCCGACGGCCGATTTGGGGGGAGGGGTAGAAGAAATTTTTTAGGGGAAAGGGTTGGTGACCCCTCCATTTGGGGGAAGGGGAGGGGTCCCCCCTACCCCCATAGTTTCCTTGGGGTGGGGGTATCACCCCCAAAACATTCGACCAACTATAACCCCCTCCCAGATTTTTTGACTTACCCTCCCCCAACTTTCGGCTACCCCCCCAAACGATTTTTGGAACCAAAAAGGTAGTTAAATTTGGCCAAAAAATTGTCATTTTTTGAAAAATGTTTCTAAAACTTTGGCCTAAACTTCCATTAGAACGGTGCAAAAACGCCTAAAATGATAAAAACAAGCCTTATTTTGATGAGAAAAGGACTAACTTACAAAAAATTTTGCATTTTTTGGGCATTTTTCGAAATTTCTGAGGTGCAAATTCTGGGGGGGGGGTTAGGGTTATGGAGGGGTATAGCCATGGGGCAAAAAACCCACATTTTCGGATTTTGGCTGGAACTTTTTTATTATAAGGGGTATCTGAGAACTTTATATACCATCGTACTTGGCGTACTTAGAACTTTCTTTTAAGCCTATTTGCACTTCTCTAGGTTGTACAGTTAGAGCGGTATATATAATGCAAAAAGTAGCGGGGGAAAAACCCAATGGGGGGAAAAACCCAAATGGGGGAAAATAAACCCACCCCTCACAGGTCTTAAAAAATTGTTCTATCGCAATTCTGACACTTCCAGTGTAAAATTCAACCCTTTTTTAGTTAGTATGAACCAAAAAACCCGATCTAAGTAGCTTTTTTGAGATCTCATGTGCCGTTGAAAATGCTGCATCAACTGGTCAGGTTTCATAAAGTTTAACACATAAACATAGGGCAATTTTTGAAAAATGCTAAAAATGATGTAATTTGATAAAACTTATTATTCTATCGTGTAGAGAATGGTTTTTTACGTAGAACTGCCTGTTAAAATCCACAATTGTACCTGTATTAGGTCCTCCAGCAGCGAAATGGCACTTTTAAGGTTTTTAGCCCCTAGCTAGCCAGGTAATCAAAATTGTCCGAATCTGACCGCATAGGATGACGCAGCGTGCTCGATAGTACCGTGCTATAGTCTCTAATTGTTTCCGTGTTGAGTTATTAAAAATTTTTTCAAAAAAATTTGGGTGGGTTTTTCCCCCCAAAGTGGGTTTTTTTCCCCGCCACGTTTGGCAATGTGCCAGACTAACGGTACAGCGGATCGGTCTAATTTTGGCTGTGTGCAAAGAGGAAGAGTTGCCATCATTGCAGATATTTGCAAAACTTTTCTAACCCAACCCAGTCAAAAGTTACATCGGTCCAAACTTTTGCAAAATTTTTGCATGGTTGGACCAAAAAGTAGTTGTCATTTTCAAAATGTCATAAAATGAGCAGGAGTGAACCAAATGACTTGATCTTTGCATACATAGGTAAGAAAGAGTCGCGCTTCCAGCTGCCATGTTTTGGAGCTCATATCTCCAACCCACGACCCAGGAGGCGGGTGGGTTGTTTTTCCCCCCAAAAATGGTGTGGGTTTTTTTTCACCCCATGGCTATACCACCCATCACATCACACCCGTCGACCACCAAAACCCCAAGATTTACCCCCCCCGAGACCCTAAGCATAGTTTCCCTAGGGGGGGGGTTATCCCCCCCAAAATTTTCGACCAACTTCACCCCCCCCCCAGATTTTTTGACTATATATCCCTCCCCTCACTTTTGGTTACACCCCCCCGAACCCCCCCCCAGCACTTTTTGGGGCCAAAAAGTTAGCTAAATTTTGCTAAAAAATGGTCATTTTTTGAAATTTTTTCTCAAATTTTGGCTTAAAATCAGTTTAAAACGGTGTAAAAACGCCTAAAACGATAAAAACAAGCCTTGTTTTGACAAAAAAGCCTTACAATGCAGAAAATTTTGCGTTTTTAGGCCATTTTTTGAATTTTCTGAGGTCCGAATTTGGGGGGAGGGGTTCGGGGGGTATATACTCTCCATCACATTTCGGGGGTCGACCACCAAATTTTCGAAGTTTGCCTCCCCCAACCAAAATTTCCAGGGAAACTATGACCCTAAGTTCCAGGGAAACTATGCCCACCCCCCCCTAACACACCTATGTCGGCGAGCGGCGACCACCTCCCTATACCCATAGTTTCCTTAGGGGGGGGGGGGGGGGTGGTGTGGTACCCCCCCAACATTTTCGACCAAATTTACCCCCCCCCCCCCAGATTTTTGGACTATCCCTCCCCCCACTTTTGGCTACCCCCCCATAGGTGTACCTTGAGAAATCGTTGGGGGAGGGGGGTAGCCGAAATTAGGGTGGGTGGGGTCAGCCGTTTTGAGGTGGGGTGGGGTCTGGAAAAATCGAATTTGGGGGGGGGGGGGGTAAAAAAACTTTTTGGTCAAAAATTTAGAAAAAATTCGCAAATTCGCAAATTTGCTAAAAAAGCGTTATTTCCAACTAAAAATCAAAAACATTTCTTCATTTTTGCTCATTTTTTCGAAAAAACTTGGATTTTTTGCAAAAATTTCGAATTTTTCCAAAAAATTTCGAATGTTTACTAATTTTGAGGCAAAATTTTCAAAATTTTTAGGGTGGGGTCTGGCAAATTTGGGTTGGTGGGGTCTGGGATTTGGCCATGTGGGGGTGGGGTCTGCCTCCAAAATTTCGAGGGTGGGGTCGGCACTTTTCCATTTGGGGGAGGGGTTCCCCCCACCCCCCCCCCAGGTACACCTATGCCCCCCGCACCGAACCCCCCCCCACCCCAACGATTTGGACCCAAAAAGTTAGCTAAATTTGGTCGAAAAATGGTCATTTTTTGAAAAACTTTTCTAAAATTTTGGCCTAAAATCGCTTTAAAACGGTACAAAAACGCCTAAAACGTTAAGAACAAGCCTTATTTTGATGAAAACAGGGCTAAATTACAGAAAATTTTGCATTTTTTGGCCATTTTTCGAAATTTCTGAGGTCCGAATTCTGGGGGGGGTTCCCCCATCACATTTCGGAGGTCGGCCAAGATTTACCCCCCCCCCCTGACCCAAAGTTCCAGGGAAACTATGCCTATACCTACCTATGCCTGCCACCATAGGTGTACCAGGCTAGTTTGCCCCCTGTGAGACCCCCCCCCACGGAGAGGCCAGACCCCCCACCCCCCATACCCGACCTCAACTACTCCCCCCCCAGGCCGAGCTAACCCCCCCTCCCCCCCCTAACATTGGGTCCAAACCAGGAAAAAAATGCAAAATTTTTGAAAAAAATTTTTGCAATTTCTAAAAATTTTCGAAAAAAATTCGAAAAAATGGCTATAAATCACATATAAAGAGCTAAACATCGTTATTTATAGCAATTAAAAGGTAATATACACAATTATAAACCACAATCTGGGCTAATTTAGGCATATTTTAGCACAAATTTGTCAATTTTCAAGTCCTATTTTCGCATAAGAAAATTATTGACAGAAGCTTTTGAGTATGTTTAATGTACTGTACATCGAAAAAGGAGCATTTTCAGCTAAAAAAACTTGGGTACAGTTTAGGGGGGTCCCCCTCCCCCAAATTTCGGATTTTGGTGGGGTCCCCCGAGCCAAATTTGGACCTTCTACTCCCCCCCAACCCAAACAGGTGGTACACCTATGCCTGCCACACCTATGGCCTCTAGGGGATCACAGAACATGCTGGAGGGTTCCCCAAACCAGTTCCCCATACTACCACTTTTTTTCTCCAGCTACACCTATATCTGTCGCTACCCACCCCACCCAGTTCACCCACCTCTTTACACTTTATTTCTACTAATATTCAACAAACTAAACTTATATACGTTTCGTCTAAACAGACTCCGATGCCACTGCTGTAGGCAAGTAATGTCTTGCGTTACCATTAACAAACTCGAAACTCTCTACAAATCGAAGCACATTTTAACGTTCTAATAATAGTTTATTAAACTACAACAAATGCATCATGCGATATTGTGCTAATTATTACTATTATTATTATGATTTCTAGTTTCAACTAAATTTATAATTTAAATTAAAAACGTGGTATCAAGTGTGTGAAGTTGGCCCTTCACAGCGGTAAGCAAATATAAGCAATATGAAATTTTATTGACTTAATGGTTGGAAGTTTGGTATATTCTGCTGGTGGTATCATGCGTCACCTCAAGGCCAAGCCAACTAGGCAAGCTTGGCTTAATTAGAGGTTTCTTGGTTTATAAATAAGCCAAGTCAATTTGTTGTTTTGGTGGCCCTCACCCAACACACTTATGGTTCCCCCACCCCACAAACACACCTATGTTTTGGCTGTCTGGCTGTACTTCACTTGGCTTATTTTTGGTCAAGTCCCTCTGAATTAAGCCAAGCCTTTATAGTATACCTACTTTATAGTGGGGGGAGCGAAATTCAGAAATGTATTGGGGGGATCGCCAAAATTTGTTGTTTTGCTGGTCCACCGCAAACACACTTACGGTTCCCTTAAACACCCACTCAACTCAAATATTCTGTGGCTGTGGAGGATATTTCTCTTGGCTTATTTTTGGTCAGTCCCACTGAATTAAACGAAGCCAAGCTTGCTTGGTTGGCTTGGTATTCACCTAACGTATTTTTACGAATATATAAATACACATACATATACAAAAAATGAAAACTATTAACACTGTAAGCCAAGTGTATTGCATTGAAGCCTAAGTATGCTTAGTTGTCTTAAAATCACCTACATTATTCGTCTAGAATTTTATATTCATAGAATTAAGTCTACCATTGTTGGTTGGCCTAAGATCGTCTACTTACAACAACAATCATTTTTCTAAAATTTTATACCCATAGTTCAAGAGTGCATAATTGCACTATTATTAAGAAGAAGAGTAAGCCACTAAAGGGCTCCTCTTCTTGGCATTGCGTAACGATGCTCCGACCACAATACGCGAATGTTCCTCCGTTTGGGGGGGGGATCGACCAAATTGACATCGCATACCCCCCGCTGTTTGGTGGGTGGGGGGGGGGGGTAGCCAAAAAGAGGTCCCCGTTTGGTGGGGGAGTAGCCAACATCCAATCAGATTGCAGAAACCCCCCCTCCGTTGGGGGGGTAGAGCAGAGGATTACAGTAGTTTTTGTTCTATTCGAAAATGGGTCCCCGTTTGGGGGGGAGTCGCTGAAAGAGGTCCCCGTTTGGGGGGAGGGTCACAAAAAGTGATCCCCGTTTGGAGGGGGGCGCCAACAGCCATTCAGAATGCGCCAAACTGAGCCTGCTTGGTCGACCCCCCCCCAAACGGGGGAACCTTCGCGTATTGTGGTCGGAGCACCGTTACGCAATGCCAAGAAGAGGAGCCCTCTAGTGGCTTACTCTTCTTCTATAATATATAGGAAATTATTATGGACTCTTGATAGTATTAAGCCTAGCATAGTTGGTTGGCTTAATATCAATTACTTACAACAACAATCACTCTTGGCCATTCTCTAAACCAAGTTTCAAAATCTTGGCCACACTCTAAACCAACCCTAAATTACTAGGTCACATTTTAAACTAACTTACTAATGCTATGCTACCTTAAGCCAACACCCTAGCAACTAACCAACAACATAACTCCCTTAGACAACACTGCATTAGATTAGCCAAGTCTGCAGGCGCCAGGCACCAACACCTTACCCGCTGCGGTCATTTAGAATGTATGCTCGGTAGGTTGGGCTTTAATTAAAGGGCTGATATAAGTAGGGCAGACTTTTAAGCGTGTACTTTTCAGCAAAGTTCTGTGTGTATTTAATTTTGAGTCTTTGTCTTTTCATCGGCGGTTTAACTCCGTTCGACAAGTTTCATTTAGGCTCACATTTTCTGGGGAGATCCTGCCCAGGTCGACTGGAACATGCATCTCCTCCAGGTTGACGTTTCCATTAGCGCTCTGCACCCACTCGTAAAGTTTGGTTAGTCTCTGCACCTACAGCTTTACACAGTGGTGAAATCGTTCCTTAGAGAAAATTTGCAAGAGAAATTTACAAAATTCAAGTTAACGTGGAACATTTAGATTAGTTTTACACTTACAGCTTTACACGGTGAAATCCTTGATATGTGTTTTTTGCAACCTATTGATTGGCATTTTGTTTGAGCAGTGTGTGGATGTGGATTCCATGTGGAATGTGTTTGTGGATGTTCTTCGTGATGAAATCATGTTGTTTGTTCCATGTCGTTCATATTCGTTGCGTTTTTCATTTCCTGTTTCGAGAAAAACTAAAGCTTTGTTTAATAGAAAGAAACGAAGTCTAAGTCTATGCAGGATTTAGACAAGCATAAACTATGTTGTAGAAAACTTTCTAAATTTTTGAAAAATAATCAACTGAGATTTGTAAACACATTAGTGCCGAGATAAAATTTAACAGGATTCTATAAGTAAGTAAAGCGAGTGTTAGGGGGCAATGATACTGCTCGCTTAAGGTGGTGATTCCTTTTGGGCACATAGTGTTATTTGGCGGCGTAAATCAAGATGAAATTTGATGAAACTTTCCGAAATAAGATCTTTTAGCGTTCTAACACCCTCCGCGCAATCCCTATTAAAAAAATTCGACATTTCCGGTCAGGGTGGTTTCCCCCAATTTCTGAACTTTTGGCAGCAGCTATACAGTTATGTCTATATTCATTCGAAAGATCTCATTGAGCTTCACATTTTTGCTTTTTAAAGCAAGTTTCTAGCTTTTCTCTGCCGTGAGATATAGCCGATTTTCTTGTTTTGGCGTCGAAAACTTTTCATTTTTGCAGAAATCAAATAATCCAACATTTCTTGAACTACGCAAGCCGTAAAATCAAATTGAGGGCATCGATCTGAAGGTCTCACAGGGACAAATTATCCGAAGCATGATCTTCTTCCAACTGCTGTCCTGTAGGCTGCTATGATAAAAAATGTAGTTTTTGCAAACCACGACCAATTTTTTCCAAAGATTGTGGAGCATTCACCATGCAAGCTGGAGGGCTGCAACTGAACAAATGTGTTCTGCACAAATATACCCAGGGTCGATTTTTTAGTTTCCCCGATTGCTGCTTTCTAGCTAAAGTAATCGCTTGACAAATTTGGAAAAAGTAGGCAAAACACAGGTTACGCACGCATTTCAGCTCATTTCTAACGAAGAGTGATTTCACAACAAATAAAAAATCGTCCCCAGCTATTTGATGGGAGTATCTAATGATATAACCGATGTCTCGCGAAACAATTCGCTTGAGTCTGCAAAAATTCTGGAAGATTATACTTCTTCTAAAATGTGTTAAAAATATTTTAGGAAAGCAACATTAGTTTGGTGGCACGCATTAAAAAGAGAAAATGTTAAGCTACATTTTGATATAATAATGGCTTCTTAACTCTAAGTAATGAATGAGTAATAATGGTGCAAACTTTATGTGACCAAAGGGAATCACCACCTTAATGGGGGGGGGCTATTTGGGTCAAAAATTTGACCCTCTCCGATTTCGCTCAAATTGTGCCCATTGATATTCCTTAGGGTCCTACACAAACCATTGAAATTTGCGGCGATTTCTTCCAGGAACAAAAAAGTTAGTCATTCAAAATATCCAATTCCTATTGAAAATGGCCCAAAATCGGAACTTTAGATTTTTCGCTTCTTGCAACGATAACTTACTCAAATCAAAACCGTTCGAAGCATTCTATAGCTCATTTTGTAGCTAAAAACAATATCTAAAACTTGTCGAAGAGCTTTTTTCAAATTTCCACTTCTAGTTGTTGTAGTAATTGTTTCTGTGAGAGAGCCTCAAAAATAAGTCAAAATATGACATTTTCGAAATTTGGAAATATGCACAATATCTACATCAATCGATAGCTTTTTCAATTCTAAACAAGTTTTCTTCTTGGCACAAACATCCATTTTGTAGCTGTTTCAAATTATAGGTCGAAAACCGTATCTTCGTGATTTTTCAATTTCAGTGTTTTGGGGGCTGTCTCACTGAAATGATTACTGCAACAGTTAGAAGCCGCAATTTGAAAAAAGCTCTTCGACATGTTTTAGATATTGTATTTAGCTACCAAATGAGCTATAGAATTTTTCGAACGGTTTTGATTTCAGTAAGTTATTGTTGCAAGAAGCGAAAAATCTAATGTTCCGATTTTGGACCATTTTCAATAGGAATTGGAAATTTTGAATGACTTTTTTTGTTTTTTGACAAATGACAAATGACAAATGACGAATGACAAAACTTTTTTGTTCCTGGACGTAATCGCTTCAAATTTCAATGGTTTGTGTAGGACCCTATGGAGCATCAATGGGCACAATTTGAGCGAAATCGGAGAGGGTCGAATTTTTGACCCAAGTAGCCCCCCACTTAAGGTGGAGGTATCCTTTCATGCAGTGCTTTTGTGATGATTTTTTAAACGCTATAACTTTCGGAGTTTTGGGAGTTGAAAAGAGCTTTCCACATCGTTTTAAAGCTTACAGTAACGACATTCACATGAGCTTACGAAACTAGCAAAATTAGCAAAAATTAGCAAAATTTTCTGAAATAACGGCTAAATATAGACCATACCTGGGCAGACTTTTTCTCGGACGGGGGGTGGAAATCCGGTGCGTTTTCCTCGAAATGAGTACTATATGTTTTGGTGCGTAATTTCAGACCACAGGCTTTTATTTGAAAAAATAACACTGTGGATAGTCGATTGTCTATTTACAGAAAGCTGTAATTATTCAATTATTTAACCTAAGGTTATGAAAACTAAACATTAAATTCACGAAGGGAACTACGGGGGGGTCTGGGCGGCAGTGTCCCCCAGAAGTTGAAGAATTTTTGCAGTTGAGACTACTCCCGGGAATTAATTTAGAGCATTTCCGCGATCAATTAATGAGATAAAGTATGGCCAGTTGTTGTTACGGCAAGTTGTAACCCATTATTCGCTTATTCGCTCATTATATTCGCTTATTCGCTCATTACATTTGCTTATAGCAAAAATGGTATATTTTTCAATGGCTAAATCTGCAAGACTAGCCTTCTGCTACATCTGCCTTTACTCTTATAAAATATTAATTTTTCAGGTATCATAGCAGTCATCAATGAGTAAGAATAAGACGGGCGGGGTTTGGAGGCGTTGCCTCATTTTTAAAAGATCGCTTTTGATACAAGTTTTCCAGTAACTCTTGCAAAATGTTTCTTTTTGTTGGAGGTTGAATCAAACTCCTGATACAGTTGCATCAGGGCGAGTTTTTGAAACGAAAAACAATTGCTACGTGACGCACCCTCTGACGTAAAAATATGATTGAAAACCATGGGAACAAAATGGGGTATATCAGTTGCCCCCAGCTAAATAGTATAGCCTTTTGAAATACAAAAGGCTTGAAACCTATTTTTCAGAGTACTTTAACAAACATTTTCTAACTTCTTTAGGTGCATTTTGTCGTGTAAATTTATTTTTCACTGTGCAAACAAAATTTTTGTGTAAATTATCAGGCAGTGTTTGACACAAAAGCAATAAAATCCAAATCCGGTGCGTCAGCAGGCCAAATCTGGTGCGCAGTTAGATCAAATCCGGTGCGTAGATAACCGAAACCCGGTGCGTAGATAACCGAAACCCGGTGCGTCGGCAAGTCAAATTCGGTGCGTCAGAGGCAGAATCCGGTGCGTCGGTAAGCCAAGTTCGGTGCGTCAGAGGGCGACTCCGGTGCGTCGGTAAGCCAAATTCGGTGCGTCAGAAGGCGACTCCGGTGCGTTGGCAAGTCAAATTCGGTGCGTCAGAGAACGAATCCGGTGCGTCGGTAAGCAAAATCCGGTGCGTCGGTAAGCCAAATTCGGTGCTTCAGATGGCGACACCGGTGCGTCGGTAAGCCAAATTCGGTGCGTCAGAGGGCGACTCCGGTGCGTCGGTAAGCCAAATTCGGTGCGTCAGAAGGCGACTCCGGTGCGTTGGCAAGTCAAATTCGGTGCGTCAGAGAACGAATCCGGTGCGTCGGTAAGCAAAATTCGGTGCGTCGGCAAGTCAAATTCGGTGCGTCAGAGGCCGAATCCGGTGCGTCGGTAAGCCAAATTCGGTGTGTCAGAGGCCGAATCCGGTGCGTCGGTAAGCCAAGTTCGGTGCGTCAGAGGGCGACTCCGGTGCGTCGGTAAGCCAAATTCGGTGCGTCAGAAGGCGACTCCGGTGCGTTGGCAAGTCAAATTCGGTGCGTCAGAGAACGAATCCGGTGCGTCGGTAAGCCACATTCTGTGCGTTAGAGAACGAATCTGGTGCGTCGGTAAGCCGAATTCAGTGTGTCAGTGTGTGTATTTCAGTGTGTAGATAGGTCAAATCAGGTGCGTGCTTGCATGCCAACAAATTTGGTGTATAGGCAAGTCAAAACTGTGTGGAGATGGAAGAATCTAATTTGTGGAAACAAATGCGTAAATAAGTCAAATTTGGCTTCGAGTCCAAATCTTTATAAAATCAGATATACGTATCAGTTTGGTGCGTCAATTCTTCCAAGAAATCATATGAGTATCATTTCGGTGCGTATGTGAGACCTGGGGTGGCCACCCCCCGTCCACCCCCCCCCCCCCATTGCCCAGGTGTGATATAGACCAAAAATCTTTGAACAACGAATTTTCAAAACTGCGGTACCAGACAAAAATTCTTTTTGCGCTATCATACAGAGGACATATGTTGACACGTTGACACGAATGTTTTTTGGGCTTCGCTCAGTGTCACTTAACGGCTGAGAAAAATCGCAAACTGCGCGGAGGCACTAAAATTTTAAACTTTGCACTAAATTTTCTCGAAACTGGGAACGCTTTAGCCCAAACCAAGAAAGACGTCCCTCCGCAATAGTACGAATTTCAATTCCACCAAAAATCTCCGTAATCGGTCGAGAAGTTTTTGAGAAATCGATGTTTAAAACAAAATGACCACAGTTTTGCCAAAATGGTTTTCCGCCCAAATCTCTAGCTGAAAGCAATAAACTCGGGCTAGTAGGGATTCATAAAGTTTGCATTAGGACGCTGCATCGATTGAGTATAAATGGACCAAAATTGTTTGGTAATAGTTTGTAAGGCTGTAATTGTAAGGTTTGGTAGTAGTTTTGGAAAAACTGATTTCCTCGAAAATGGCCATTTTTGACTCTAAAAATGGTTTGTGCTTATACAGACTAAGTGGAGATAGCTCAAAGGTTGTAAAAGCAAAAATGTTTATTTTTGTGTTCTCTTTCCAGCCATCACAGCCAATCCCGTGTCTGGTCTATCTACTGTAAGCCTACGGCCATAAACCAGAACTTTCTTGTCTTGTGGCCTAAAAATCCGGGACTGGTCCCAGAATATTTAATATTCAATAAGGAGCACAGAGAGCAGCCTTAACAAGGAGCACAGAAATAGGTTATTTCGCAAGTTTTAGCTGTTTACGTAAAGGATTAAAGCCGTATGAGTCAAAAGTACCCGAAAGGAAACCAGCACCTTACGACAGATAATGGAAACATAGTGAAGGACGATACTGAAAAGGCTGATTGTTTGAACAGAACCTTTGCAAATGTTTTTGTACGTGATAATGGTATTAATTTGCCGTTACGTCGTAGATTTAATTTAGAAATGGATGATGTGGTGTTTTGTACAAATTCAGTTAGAGAAGCTCTTCAAAATAGAATAGATGACATTCCTTCTATTTTCTTAAAGAAAATGTGTAGGGAGCTTTCAGAACCATTAGCAAAAATATTTCAAGCCTCTTATGATTCAGGTGTACTTCCGGCTGCATGGAAAACTGCTAATATTTGTCCCGTTTATAAAAAAAGCTGTCGCCAAAATCCCAAAAACTATCGCCGTGTAAGCATGACGGTTATTTGTTGTCGTGTTATGGAAAGTATCTTTAAAAAGGCAATGCTTGTACATTTAAAGGAACATAAACTCATATATACCCATCAGCACGGCTTTCAAGCAAAGAAGTCTACCTACCGTGAGTTAGCTTCTGGAAACTCTAGCCGATCCCCGACATAGTTTGTACTACGTTAGACCGGGGTAACTGTATTGATGTGGTTTACTTGCTGCTCCGCTAAGTATTAAACTTGCCGAGACTGACCCCCATATTGCCTACGGGCAGAGTGGCCGAGAACAGGCAGACAGACAGACATGTGGTTTACATTGATCTAGCACGGGCTTTTGATACAGTGAGTCACAGTAAATTAATGCAGAAATTCAAGTGTTATGGCTTCCCAACTAAATTGCTTAATTGGTTTTCTCAATTTTTAGCTAATAGAAAACAAAGGGTGTGCTTGAATAAAACTGTTTCTGCGTGAGAGGGTGTGAAGATTGGTGTCCCTCAGGGGCCCGTTGCATAAAAGTGATTAGTTGATTAGTGATTAGTGATTAGTTCATTAGTGTAGCAGTTTTTCGAGGATAATGAAACCTGCGAATGGGCAACGACAATAAATTATATATAATATTGAAGCGCCTTGCGCGTTCTAATTATATCAAAAGTCTAAATTAAGTTACAACTTAAATTGGAATGGCGCCAGCTTAAAAAGTAAGGAAATTAATATTGAGTTCAAAATTATCCTTTGACTGAATAAGTCACTGAGGATAAATTAAATACTTCATGATTTTTGGATAAAGCACTTCAACAGCTACGATGTGGTACCAAAAACTCCAAAAACGGCGGACTGCAGCAAAAGTTTTTCTCGAAAAACTGCTACACTACACAACTAATCACTAATCACTAATCAACTAATCACTTTTATGCAACGGGCCGCAGGGATCGGTTTTTGGCCCTTTGTAATATTTCTAATTTTTGTAAACGATCTGCCTGAATGTATAAGAAACTCTAGTATTAAATTGTTTGCAGATAACGCCAAAGTTTACAGATCGGTGCAAAATATATATTGTCAATTAATGCTACAAGACGATCTTGATTCTATAGCACGTTGGTATACTGGCTGGCAGTTAACTATATCGGTTGTTAAGTGTAAGGTTTTGCGCATTTATCCTGGGGGTAACCGAAATAATTTCTTGTTACCACATAGATATGTGCTAGATAGAACTGAACTGACAGTTGTAAATAATGCTACTGACATGGGGTAGTGATGGATGAACGTTTAGATTTTGCTTTACATGTCGCGAGTTCTGTCTAACGCTTCTAAAAGAGCTGGCTAGATCTGTAGAGTCTGCAAGTGTGAAAATCATAAATTTTTAGTTAAAATGTTTACTACGTATGTTCGGTCGATTTTGGAATAAGCAACCGAAATTTGGAGTCCTTGCTTCTTGAAAGACATTAGATCGATTGATGCAGAGCAAAGATCCTTTACTAATAGAATTTGTAA